>CANNZV010002182.1:145366-255825 GCA_947561585.1 Caprella mutica | reverse complement strand
ATCAGAGAAAAGAGTCACTGTGATGATGTACTATCAGAGAAAAGAGTCACTGTGATGATGTACTATCAGAGAAAAGATCACTGTGATGATGTATTATCAGAGAAAAGATCACTGTGATGATGTACTATCAGAGAAAAGAGTCACTGTGATGATGTACTATCAGAGAAAAGAGTCACTGTGATGATGTACTATCAGAGAAAAGAGTCACTGTGATGATGTACTATCAGAGAAAAGAGTCACTGTGATGATGTACTATCAGAGAAAAGAGTCACTGTGATGATGTACTATCAGAGAAAAGAGTCACTGTGATGATGTACTATCAGAGAAAAGAGTCACTGTGATGATGTACTATCAGAGAAAAGAGTCACTGTGATGATGTACTATCAGAGAAAAGAGTCACTGTGATGATGTACTATCAGAGAAAAGAGTCACTGTGATGATGTACTATCAGAGAAAAGAGTCACTGTGATGATGTACTATCAGAGAAAAGAGTCACTGTGATGATGTACTATCAGAGAAAAGAGTCACTGTGATGATGTACTATCAGAGAAAAGAGTCACTGTGATGATGTACTATCAGAGAAAAGAGTCACTGTGATGATGTACTATCAGAGAAAAGAGTCACTGTGATGATGTACTATCAGAGAAAAGAGTCACTGTGATGATGTACTATCAGAGAAAAGAGTCACTGTGATGATGTACTATCAGAGAAAAGAAGTCACTGTGATGATGTACTATCAGAGAAAAGAGTCACTGTGATGATGTACTATCAGAGAAAAGAGTCACTGTGATGATGTACTATCAGAGAAAAGAGTCACTGTGATGATGTACTATCAGAAAAGAGTCACTGTGATGATGTACTATCAGAGAAAAGAGTCACTGTGATGATGTACTATTAGAGAAAAGAGTCACTGTGATGATGTACTATTAGAGAAAAGAGTCACTGTGATGGTGTACTATCAGAGAAAAGAGTCACTGTGATGGTGTACTATCAGAGAAAAGAGTCACTGTGATGGTGTACTATCAGAGAAAAGAGTCACTGTGATGGTGTACTATCAGAGAAAAGAGTCACTGTGATGATGTACTATCAGAGAAAAGAGTCACTGTGATGATGTACTATCAGAGAAAAGAGTCACTGTGATGATGTACTATCAGAGAAAAGAGTCACTGTGATGATGTACTATCAGAGAAAAGAGTCAATGTGATGATGTACTATCAGAGAAAAGAGTCAATGTGATGATGTACTATCAGAGAAAAGAGTCAATGTGATGATGTACTATCAGAGAAAAGAGTCACTGTGATGATGTACTATCAGAGAAAAGAGTCACTGTGATGATGTACTATCAGAGAAAAGAGTCACTGTGATGATGTACTATCAGAGAAAAGAGTCACTGTGATGATGTACTATCAGAGAAAAAAGTCACTGTGATGATGTACTATCAGAGAAAAGAGTCACTGTGATGATGTACTATCAGAGAAAAGAGTCACTGTGATGATGTACTATCAGAGAAAAGAGTCACTGTGATGATGTACTATCAGAGAAAAGAGTCACTGTGATGATGTACTATCAGAGAAAAGAGTCACTGTGATGATGTACTATCAGAGAAAAGAGTCACTGTGATGATGTACTATCAGAGAAAAGAGTCACTGTGATGATGTACTATCAGAGAAAAGAGTCACTGTGATGATGTACTATCAGAGAAAAGAGTCACTGTGATGATGTACTATCAGAGAAAAGAGTCACTGTGATGATGTACTATCAGAGAAAAGAGTCACTGTGATGATGTACTATCAGAGAAAAGAGTCACTGTGATGATGTACTATCAGAGAAAAGAGTCACTGTGATGATGTACTATCAGAGAAAAGAGTCACTGTGATGATGTACTATCAGAGAAAAGAGTCACTGTGATGATGTACTATCAGAGAAAAGAGTCACTGTGATGATGTACTATCAGAGAAAAGAGTCACTGTGATGATGTACTATCAGAGAAAAGAGTCACTGTGATGATGTACTATCAGATAAAAGAGTCACTGTGATGATGTACTATCAGAGAAAAGAGTCACTGTGATGATGTACTATCAGAGAAAAGAGTCACTGTGATGATGTACTATCAGAGAAAAGAGTCACTGTGATGATGTACTATCAGAGAAAAGAGTCACTGTGATGATGTACTATCAGAGAAAAGAGTCACTGTGATGATGTACTATCAGAGAAAAGAGTCACTGTGATGATGTACTATCAGAGAAAAGAGTCACTGTGATGATGTACTATCAGAGAAAAGAGTCACTGTGATGATGTACTATCAGAGAAAAGAGTCACTGTGATGATGTACTATCAGAGAAAAGAGTCACTGTGATGATGTACTATCAGAGAAAAGAGTCACTGTGATGATGTACTATCAGAGAAAAGAGTCACTGTGATGATGTACTATCAGAGAAAAGAGTCACTGTGATGGTGTACTATTAGAGAAAAGAGTCACTGTGATGGTGTACTATCAGAGAAAAGAGTCACTGTGATGGTGTACTATCAGAGAAAAGAGTCACTGTGATGGTGTACTATCAGAGAAAAGAGTCACTGTGATGATGTACTATCAGAGAAAAGAGTCACTGTGATGGTGTACTATCAGAGAAAAGAGTCACTGTGATGATGTACTATTAGAGAAAAGAGTCACTGTAATGATGTACTATTAGAGAAAAGAGTCACTGTAATGATGTACTATCAGAGAAAAGAGTCACTGTGATGGTGTACTATCAGAGAAAAGAGTCACTGTGATGATGTACTATCAGAGAAAAGAGTCACTGTGATGGTGTACTATCAGAGAAAAGAGTCACTGTGATGATGTACTATCAGAGAAAAGAGTCACTGTGATGATGTACTATCAGAGAAAAGAGTCACTGTGATGATGTACTATCAGAGAAAAGAGTCACTGTGATGGTGTACTATTAGAGAAAAGAGTCACTGTGATGGTGTACTATCAGAGAAAAGAGTCACTGTGATGATGTACTATCAGAGAAAAGAGTCACTGTGATGGTGTACTATCAGAGAAAAGAGTCACTGTGATGATGTACTATCAGAGAAAAGAGTCACTGTGATGATGTACTATCAGAGAAAAGATCACTGTGATGATGTACTATCAGAGAAAAGATCACTGTGATGATGTACTATCAGAGAAAAGAGTCACTGTGATGATGTACTATCAGAGAAAAGAGTCACTGTGATGATGTACTATCAGAGAAAAGAGTCACTGTGATGATGTACTATCAGAGAAAAGAGTCACTGTGATGATGTACTATCAGAGAAAAGAGTCACTGTGATGATGTACTATCAGAGAAAAGAGTCACTGTGATGATGTACTATCAGAGAAAAGAGTCACTGTGATGATGTACTATCAGAGAAAAGAGTCACTGTGATGATGTACTATCAGAGAAAAGAGTCACTGTGATGATGTACTATCAGAGAAAAGAGTCACTGTGATGATGTACTATCAGAGAAAAGAGTCACTGTGATGATGTACTATCAGAGAAAAGAGTCACTGTGATGATGTACTATCAGAGAAAAGAGTCACTGTGATGATGTACTATCAGAGAAAAGAGTCACTGTGATGATGTACTATCAGAGAAAAGAGTCACTGTGATGATGTACTATCAGAGAAAAGAGTCACTGTGATGATGTACTATCAGAGAAAAGAGTCACTGTGATGATGTACTATCAGAGAAAAGAGTCACTGTGATGATGTACTATCAGAGAAAAGAGTCACTGTGATGATGTACTATCAGAGAAAAGAGTCACTGTGATGATGTACTATCAGAGAAAAGAGTCACTGTGATGATGTACTATCAGAGAAAAGAGTCACTGTGATGATGTACTATCAGAGAAAAGAGTCACTGTGATGATGTACTATCAGAGAAAAGAGTCACTGTGATGATGTACTATCAGAGAAAAGAGTCACTGTGATGATGTACTATCAGAGAAAAGAGTCACTGTGATGATGTACTATCAGAGAAAAGAGTCACTGTGATGATGTACTATCAGAGAAAAGAGTCACTGTGATGATGTACTATCAGAGAAAAGAGTCACTGTGATGATGTACTATCAGAGAAAAGAGTCACTGTGATGATGTACTATCAGAGAAAAGAGTCACTGTGATGATGTACTATCAGAGAAAAGAGTCACTGTGATGATGTACTATCAGAGAAAAGAGTCACTGTGATGATGTACTATCAGAGATGTACCTGACAGTTATCCAATTTCGTATTATTTATTATTATGTACTTAACCAAATTCAAACTTTCAACCATCGCAATTAATATTTTTTTCATTTAAAAATGAGAAATTAGTAAACTATTCAAAAACCATCAGACTCTCCTTTTACTGTACCTAACTTGCCAATTGTAAATGACTTCCCGTCTCACTGCGATAATTAGAAGATGTTCTTACACTTTAAAGTTATCGGTTCTACTTCCACAGTCTCATTGGACAGCTTTAACTTGTCTCATTGCCATTGTCTTCTGGTATTACTCGCAGTCTAACTTCTCCAATAGTGCGTGAGACTGCAGTGCAATATAGGCCTAGCTAAGTGCAATATAGGCCTAGCTAAGCACTAACTTTGCGGCTGCTAGATTGCCCGTGCTTGTTAATCTAGTCCTAGCTGTGTAGATACTTGTTGTGTGGAGTTAGGAAGATTTAAAGATTATGAAGTTATAGATTTATTAACGGTCTTTTTAATGAGATATGAATATAAAATCTAATGTCTAAGAATATATACCCCTTTTAGTCTACCGTCTTTCGTCAAAATAGTCTAATGATATCTGAAATTTTGATATTGTACGGCAAAATACGTTCAAGATTTACCGGAATCGGCAGTACTGAACGACCAGCCGATTACAAAATTTCCAACTTCCTTGTTTGATGATGAATACTGAAGTTTTATTCAAACGATCGTCTCATTTCTCAATACCTTCAAAGTCTGTTGAAATCCTTTCTGCCTGTGTAGAGATGATCTTCTCTTGAGGTTTTCAGGGTATCTCTCCTTGCGCAACTTGAGAGAATCTATTAGTCAGTACCTACCTGATCAAACCAGTCGGATGGTAATCTTCTCTGGGCAGCAGATTTGTTTCTTCCTTCATTAATGATTTAGATGAAGTGGCTTCGAGTTTCTGAAGAATTCTAATTGTTTTAAGTGAATTAATAGTTTTTAAGTCGACAGTTTTTCATTCTTTTTTATTATTTACATGGCTGGAGAATATATTTAATAACTAGAACAATAGTACTAAATCATATTCCAGCCAATTTGGTTGAATACTTTTTTTGAGTTATGAATGACCTTGATCTTGACCTTTGACTCGCTCCCAAAATCAAAATCGTCCCAACAATTTTCAGGTCATTTTTTAGATACTTATTTAGTTATGCGAATAACAATATTGCAATACATCGTTAGTATACATAATAAATATTGCCGATAAAAAAATAACATTCTTCAATTTTGCGAAGATATAAATAATAATTTCTGAAGGTCAGATAGTCCCATGATGTTTGTTAAACCCAACTTTACGAATACTGCGTTGTCACCCTATCTTTCATATTTCTAAACACTCATAAAAATATTAAACTTAAGGGCCATACACACGTAGTTTTTTTGAAGTCTGTCCACCAGACTTTTTGCTAAGCTCCTCCTACTTTTTCCCCGAGAAAATAAGAAAAACGATAAAATTATTATTTATTTCAGTTGGTACCTGCAGGTATCATGGATACCAACTAAAATAAAGAATATGTAGTTATATACTTTTTCTTATATTCTCGTGGAATAAATAGGAGGAGCTTAGCAAAAAGTCTGGTGGAAAGACTTAAAAAACCCTACGTGTGTACGGCCCTTTACACTAAATATATCCAAATATGTCCTTTCGTATTCCAAAAAAACGAAACAAAATCTGTAAAGTTTTTGTTCACCAAATGGAATCTGTTTGCGGATGATCATTTGAAGAATGGAGAGTTTAAAGTTGCTGTGACTTTTGATCCTGTCCTAACGTTATGGTAATGAGGTAACTTTTTGCTGTTGAGATTTCTGAAGGAGCCCTTCAAAGACTTCTCCAAAGACGCGAATTAAAAAGGTGAAAATGTTTCCGAGAAATATATTTCGGCGAATTGTTTTTTGAGTTGAGTCGTGTGTTCATCATTTTCGTGTTTGTTTACATGCGATGTTGAATGTTTGACTTCAGAAAGTGGAATGATGTGAAAGATATAGTTCAAATGGTTGGGAAGAAGTGATAATGATTATTAAATGGAGATGCTCTCCTTTCTGGCTGCTTCTTCAATTTCTTTGTATTTATCTTGACGTCAGTGACATTGTCTTTGGTTTCGAATTAATCACGGATACGAATTGAATATTGAATTTGGTAGATTTTTATTTATCTTTCTGATAGAAAATTATGGTGGGTTCATAGAAGATTAAGAGGGAAAGTTATGGTGGGGTCATAGAAGATTGAGAGGGAAAGTTATGGTGGGGCCATAGAAGATTAAGAGAGAAAATTATGGTGAGGCCATAGAAGATTAAGAGAGAAAATTATGGTGAGGCCATAGAAGATTAAGAGAGAAAGTTATGGTGGGGCCATAGAAGATTAAGAGAGAAAATTATGGTGAGGCCATAGAAGATAAAAAGAGAAAGTTATGGTGAGGCCATAGAAGATTAAGAGAGAAAGTTATGGTGGGGCCATAGAAGATTAAGAAGGTGTTCCCCTCTTATCTTCAGTATCCCCTTCTCAACTTCCTCTCAAGAATTTAATGAATAAGAAATTGAGAAAAGATCCTTCACTCATTCATTAATTAATCAAAATGAATGAAATGGTATTAGAAAAACCATGTAATGAACAATAACGGATTTCTTTAAAATTTAAATATGAACTATCGCGGTAAAAATTTAAAATGAGTAAAATGATGTGTACCTGAAAAACTATAGATTGGAATTGAAGTTAATTCAATTGAAAAATTGTATACATGTAAATGTAATGTAAATCCAAAAGTGCTTAAATTTTGTATTTCCTATATGAAATGAGATTTACTTTAATATAAACCTACTTTAGTGCAGTACCTGTAGTTCATCCATTGATATCTACATTAATATAGTGGGTTATAGGTTATATTAAATGATACTACAATTAGTAGAAATTAGCATAGCATTTTATGTATATATTATAAAATAGTTACTTTTTACTCTCATAAGCCAAAACTACTATTATTTTAAATTATTAAAATTAGTGTTAGCCATGACGAAACTAAATTATTAGTTTTAGTAATAAGAAAAGTGTGACACACGGACAGACGGACGGACAGACAGACATTGCTCTTATTATAGCATAGATACACCAATGTTTCCACTGTCAAATGTAACTCCAAAACTGTTTTTCTTCTGCTTCTCAAGTCTCTTGAAACTGTGAAAATACTCGACTAAATTCACCGGTAAAATATTCAGTGCTGAGTGCACGGAGCAAATATTTGGGATGAACTCTAGCGACAATCTCATTATTTGCCTTATTGGGAAAACTCTCAGCCAGACCTTTGTTTTGGGAGATTTATAGGGGAATGTCGCGGTACTGAAACACCCACAGTAATCTGGAAGTGGGTGAAGAATCAATTTGACCGCTACGAGTTGCTATGCACTTTCCTAGTGCAGTAGAACTCCTCTATCATGAAGTCCTATATAGTGAACCATCCTGATTAGTCGAGTCCTGAGAAATGAAGTGATCTCTATAGTGAACAGATTTGGTTTAGTCTGCCATTGAATGGCTATCAGTTTTCTATGAATCTCTATATAGTGAACTAGTTGTAGTTCACTATAGAGGAGTTCTACCAGTGAAACTCCTCTATAATGAAGTCCTGTATAGTGAACTACCCTAATTTTTTCCAATTTTGGGAAAAAAGGTGCCCTCTATAATGAATATGTATTTAAAGAAAATTATAACATTTTCGACCTAATAAAAAAACCATATAAAATAATTATTATTTTTCTTTTATGATCGAAAATGTGGAACCATCCAATAACTAGGTACTTACCCTATTCCCTTCAAATTTTTTGTTTGGTCTAACATCCATTTTATGTTAATAAGTTGCCTCCCTTCCAATTCTCTTTCCTGCAATAGATAGAAAAATGATATCTGGCTCTTTTTGGAGCCTTTTTACCTCGAATCTAGTAAACTCGTTAGTGAAATTGATTTTATTGGAGATCCTTGGCTTGAACTTTCCATGCTAAAACTCTAGGGAAGCTACGCACCATATTACAGAACAGAAAAAGAGGGCTTTGGTGGATTATGTTAGTGTTTTGTGAAGTAAGATAGGTATGAATAATAATGTTAATATTTTATTATTGCTAGAGTACGTTTCGAGTTAACGGGAAAAATGTATAATAATTATTATTTAACTTTTATTTTAACTTATCATGATTAGGTACCAATTAATGAAAAAAGTTAAATAATAATATATTTTTTTCTTACGTGTCTGAAAATTTGGAACTGTCCGATAATTTGGAACTTACCCTATTTAATTATTTTCTTACGGGCACTCGGGCAGTAAATCGAACGAATCGGGGATGGTATAGAATAAGAACGAATTGAAAATGAATAACATTTTGATGTTCAGTTATCTCTATCTTTAAACCAGTAAAATCCATTCATATTGCTATGCATTCATACCCCACTCTTATTACGTCTTAGAAAGAATTATGACAATGGAATAAGTATGGGTCATGTCTCGCTTTTCTTTCTCCTGATAGGCTATAGAAAATACTTTAAGAACAACTTTGGTAATCTGGTTACTAAAACGAACAAACAGGAGAAATAAAAGCGAGACATGTCCCACACTTATTCGATTGTCATAAGTCTGAAACGTAAGAACAGCGATGTATGCTTTTTGATAGAAGAATAATTTCCATATCAGAAATTATCTGAAAGTTGGTTATATTTGAGTACCACTTTTGGGTACTTACGCTCACTAGCAACTTTTTAAAATACAATAAAGTACTACATATTTAGTTGGTAAAATAACAGTAATTATTACTTTTTAAAACTCTTGCAATACCTTTTATTTTAATTGGTAAAATAACAGTAATTATTACTTTTTAAAACTATTGCAATACCTTTTATTTTAATTGGTAAAACAACACTCATTTTGTTTCTATTTTCAGTACCGCGTTTTACAGTATGCGAGTCGAGCAGATGGAGAGACAATTGGCTTCACTTACAGGTAAAAATAATGACATTAGTCATTATTAGGGTTGTGACAATATGCTTTTAAAATCATAGATCTTAAGAATATCATAGACGAAATGAAATGGTATCGAATACTCTGTCTCGCCGGTTTAGAACGATTAAATAGTCTTTAATTCAATCAGTCTATAAAATTTTCAGGTTCTATAATTTTAAACGCATATCGTCACAACCCTACTTATGATTGTTATAACTTTTTGAATTACTCTACCTGATTTAATCCTCCTTACCCCATCTACTTCTACATGAAAGTATTTGTTGTTACGAATTATCGGTCGAATTATCGGTCTTTTATGACCGGTCACATCTCCGGTCATACAAGAAAAAAGCTATATAATAGGTAATAACTAATTCATTTCGTCATGGTTACCAATTAAAATAATAATTATTATATGATCTTTTCGTGTGTGACCGAAGATGTGAAACTGTCGATAATTCGTAACTTACCTTAGTTGTTATTTCAATTTTTTTCTCAATGTATTTGCCTCATTTTTGAATTCATTTCTCTTTGTTTATTCTTTTCAGGCCTGGTCCAAAAAGCCCTAAGCACAGCCACTTCTCCTCGTCCTGATCACCCTATTAACCAACCCATTCTCGCCCCCACTCCCTCCCCCAGACTCACCCCCAACCCTGCCACCTCCCCCCGCCTCTTGGCCACCAATCAGCAACAATCGCCAGGTAAGGATTTACTCTTTCTGATCCTACTCTTTTTTTACGACATTATTGTTCAATTAAATTAAATCTTTACAGAAGAGGAAGATCCTACTCTTTTTAATCCTAAGTCCGATTCATCCTTGCGTTTTTTTTTATCGCGAAAGGAAAAATTTATTTTTATTTCAATAGGTATCCATGATACATGCCCAGTCTTATCTATTAATTCTGCAAACCCGGGTTAGCAGAATTGAAATATAGGACTGTGCAGGTATCATGGATACAAATTAAAATAAGAAATATAATTTTTCTTCTCGCGATAAAAAAAACGCAAGTATGAAGCGGGTCTAAGGGCTCAAACACACTACAAGCGGCGCGAGCGGAGCGTCATTAATGTTGTTCGATATTTGTATGCAGAGACGCTTGGCTGTTCACACTGCGAGCGGAGCGGCGCTGCAAACAAACAATAATATTAATTGCGTTCCGCTCCGCCCCTTTCACCCGGGCGTTTTTCTCATGCGGCAGCAAAAAACATGGTGCATGAAAAAACGCTAAGACTGAATAAACGTATATGTTTTGTAGCTATGTCCGATTAGATAAGGCTTTTTTCATGCTGCATTTTTGTTGATAAAAAACACCCCGTGTGAAATAGGCCTTAGATTTGATTTGCACACTCTGTCTCAACGTTAATAAATGTTTTGGTAATATCTTCCACAATTCCATTGTAATATACATTAGTTATTCTCACTATGAATTTATAATTAGCGAATATGTTGCTCTAACCTAATTATACTTTGATCACATCTTCAGATGTCTAATTCTTACATGAAATTATAAGTCAACTGAAATTGACTTATCAGACGCATGGAAGGCGTGATCATCAATTTAGTTTATTTATCACTAGCGATAACCGTGGATATTCCATGAAATGAGATATAGATTTAATCAACTAAGCAAGAATTAAGTGTTCTATACTGAAAGTTAAGGAAACATGTAACACATCATACTGCTTAAACGTTTCTTTTTCAGTTTAATAGCCACCGAGTTTGCTTGGATATCTCATTAGTGAAAGCGTAACGGACGGACTATCACACTTAGAATTATATTATTATGGTTAGCATGATGTTTCTGATGATTTAGTGTGAAATTAAGAATGTTTTCGTTGCCTCCGACAGGTGGACCAATGGGTGCTCCTGTGCCTTCTCCAAGACTGATGGCTGGTCCGCAACAGCAGTCTCCTGGGGGCTTGCCCCCATCCCATATCCAGGACAAATCACCCGACTTCCTGACAGTGCCCGTTAAGAGTTCGAGTGGTAAGCTGCCGAGTCCTCCTATGCATGCTACCTCTCCCTCAACTGATAGTGTGGACAACACTCTGATAGATAGTAGCTTAAGTGATAGAGTTGATAGTGATAGTAGTTGCTTCTTCAGTCTTGACAACACCTCTTTTGCTGAGAGTAGTTTTGGTATTCATCAGGGTGCTTTTTCTACCATTGTCACTTCATCACCTCGACCATATAGACCTGACGCTGCTAATTCAGCCATTTTCAACACTGAAAACAGCTTGAATTTGTCTGTCAGAGGTAGAAAACCTCCTGAAATTGTAGGCTTACGAACTAAGAAACCAACTTATATTTAAGATAGTTTAATAATCACCTGAAGTCGTGTTTCTTAATCTTTTCAATCATTTTTGTGTTTCCAGTAACTTTAAAATCTACTCGTGATTTTTGTCAGAGTGATTTAAATATCCATTTCACCGTACTCTAACGTCTGAACGTCATTGACTAACTGTTTGTATTCTAGTTATCGAATGCTAGACTATCTTGTGTGTCCATTTGACTAGTAGTATATAGGAGTCCTCTTTATTTTTCAATGTCGTTTCACCCCTCATCTAAATTCTCCTCAATCTTCTTACTTTGAATGACATTGAAATAGGAATTTAGTCTAGATTTTCGGAAATATTAGGTACTGATTGTTCTGGAGCTGCTCCGATCTATTTTCTTCAATTTAATGTTTAAACATTAAAGTATAATTGCTAAACTGTGTTGAATTTATATGTTTCTTATATCATACCAGAATATATTTATTGCCGCCTTTTACAATCGCTAGTTTTGTATATGAGCGTAAAATCTTCATTTCCAATCATGCAGGCCTCGTGTCGTAGAGAATTTACAGCCTATTCTTGTAGTTCTTCCACTGGAAAGATGCCAGTCTTTGAACAAAATTCCAGTTCATTTAATAGACGAGTCTCCCATATTATGAAATTTAAAGGATTTCTCGTGCTGCAAATTATGCGAGAGATTTTATCGCTGGCTGGAATTTCTATTTGAAATAATTGAAGGAGATAGATTGGTATGCAGTGAACAATCTCCAATATATTTAACTTACAGAAATCAATCCGAATAAAGTTTATGATATATTAAGTAGCTGTTTCCACACCATGGAGGTTAAAGCTGTGTTTCGTATCTATATAGAGGACAACTTCCTCCATGTTGGTGGGGACCATGTCCACAGATATCCTCGGTTGGGCAGAGGCCGAGGTATGTAGGACCACACTACAACAAACAACCTATTACACCAAACTAACGAACCATTCTCGCTGTTAATTGTATGGTTTAGAATCACAGTGTAAACCATTTCCCACTCTCTCCTGCCTAGGATTATCATCCAACAGGAAATACTGTAAATAGGATTTTTTAAATATCACTAATTAGCTATAGGGTAAGTTATGAATTGTCAGTCGGTTTCACATCTTCGTGCATATAAGAAAAAAACTATACACTAATAATTATTTAATTGCTATTGGTATCCAAGATACCTACAAATACTATGGATACCAATTAAAAAATAAAAAATATCTCGTTTTTTCTTGTATGACCGAAGATGTGAAACCGTCCGATAATTCATAACTTACCCTACTACTAAACTTACGTAACTAAAGAAGAGTGAAATTATTAAATAAAACTATCTCATATAAAATAGATGGATGGGATGTTCCGACGAAAGGAGTCACGACAGCATGACTTAGCGCTGTCAGCTCAGTAGGAGAAAATACAGTATTTTTTATCTATTTGAAACTAAAACATCGCATAAAAAATATGATACCAATCCAGAGGTTATTCAACCCTCTATGACCTAAGGCCCATTCTATACTAGCAGTTTTACCGCCGCGTTTTCACTGCCTTGTTTCCGCTTTTTTATTTAATCACGGTTAAATGAATGGAAGGCGGTAGAAACGCTCGTATAGTATGTAAATTTGCTTTCCATTCACTTAACCGTGATTAATTGAAGAGGCGTTTACAGGGCACTGAAAACGCGGCGGTGAAACTGCTAATATAGTATGGGCCTATGACATATATGTCCCCTTACAAGTGATTCATTTCGAGCGTATTTTTGAATGTAAATTGTCACTAAAAAAATTGTTTGACATGCTTTCTTCAACAATATATCACAAGAATGTCATTAAAAATCTCATTTTTACACGATTAAATTAATTAGGGGTTAAATTTATTTATTTATTCTTTATTGACAAAGTCATTACAAATTTTAAAACCATCGTATATAAAAAAGTACAAAAACACATAGCCAAAATTTGAAAATACAAGATTTCAAGCCCTGGAATAAGTTCGAAGACCATAACAAAATCGTCGCGTAACATCGGTACATATGAAATAGGTTTAACAATAGTTTCCTCAGAGTCAAAAACGCTGTCCAAAAACGCTCGTGTGACACTGCCCTTATTTAGATATTGGAACTAGATAAAGACCTAAGATTCTAAACTAGATATATCACAAGGTGGATGATAGTGTGGAAATGGTTTTACTGTCTTCATGCGAATAATTCAGTTGGCTGAATTTCGTCAAACCCTACAATTTTCTGTACATGTTCACATCTCACTATAAATAACTTCAAAATAATCTGGACGTTCATTAGAACATTGAGTTTATGTTGGAGCTTTACAGTTAATAATGATAATGTAATTCATACCTGATTCTTTCATTTCAAAATTAATAAAATTGACTATAAATCTGTAAAAGTGCAATAAATTCATAATTAAGTAACTACATTTTATAGGGTAATGCGAGTAAATACATTTAATCAATTTAAAAATGGTGCTCATAAGTACTTTTAGTCACAGTTAACTGAAGTCGCTTTACCTAAGAGAAAATTTACCAATTGTAATTGCTGTAAATATCATAAAATTGGTACATGACGATAAATTTGTAAGATTTGAAAATAATAGAAAATACGAAAACTGTGATTGAGAAACTAGCATCATCACAGTGACTCTTTTCTCTGATAGTACATCATCACAGTGACTCTTTTCTCTGATAGTACATCATCACAGTGACTCTTTTCTCTGATAGTACATCATCACAGTGACTCTTTTCTCTGATAGTACATCATCACAGTGACTCTTTTCTCTGATAGTACATCATCACAGTGACTCTTTTCTCTGATAGTACATCATCACAGTGACTCTTTTCTCTGATAGTACATCATCACAGTGACTCTTTTCTCTGATAGTACATCATCACAGTGACTCTTTTCTCTGATAGTACATCATCACAGTGACTCTTTTCTCTGATAGTACATCATCACTGTGACTCTTTTCTCTGATAGTACATCATCACTGTGACTCTTTTCTCTGATAGTACATCATCACAGTGACTCTTTTCTCTGATAGTACATCATCACAGTGACTCTTTTCTCTGATAGTACATCATCACAGTGACTCTTTTCTCTGATAGTACATCATCACAGTGACTCTTTTCTCTGACAGTACATCATCACTGTGACTCTTATCTGATAGTACATCATTACAGTGACTCTTTTCTCTGATAGTACATCATCACTGTGACTCTTTTCTCTGATAGTACATCATCACAGTGACTCTTTTCTCTGATAGTACATCATCACAGTGACTCTTTTCTCTGATAGTACATCATCACAGTGACTCTTTTCTCTGATAGTACATCATTACAGTGACTCTTTTCTCTGATAGTACATCATCACAGTGACTCTTTTCTCTGATAGTACATCATCACAGTGACTATTTTCGTTCATAGTAAAAACACGCACATTTTGAAATTTAACTACCTACCGCAATATACTCGCATCACCCTATGCCTTCAGAACCACCGACCAGATCGATTTTCTAACGAACAGTTCAGATCTAAGCAGATTGTTATGACAAACCTTTAAAGAAGAGCTAAAGATCAGTGTGATCATGAAGATCTGCTCTACTTTCTCTCTTTTTAAATCTCTGTGTTCAATGGATCATACCACATGGAACAGTTTTTGTGCCCCTCATGTTTCAGATATTTTGCACATTACTTTATATGTCCGTACACACTCTACCATCTGGCTCTGAGAATGAATCTACTTGTATTCTTTTTCTAATCGCTAAAACTAATCATGATTAACTTTATCGGGTATTCTGCATGTTTATTTTAATGTTTGAGATGTTCATTCCAGCTCCACAACATTCTTCAATTTAATTATTTCTGAATGTTTAAATGTTGCACTACCGTATTTGGTGTCGGATTTGGAACTGCTTATAGATTGGTTTTTGTCTTCAAATGATCATGTTTAATTAGGAACAGTTTTGAGTGATATCTTTATTCCAAATCATGCTATTTTAGGTATAATATTTCTAATTAAATGAACAATCTTTTCCCAGGCAATTATCCCTATCTTCGTACACTTATGAAATTTCGTGCACCAAATTGCCCGATGTTCCCAATTTGCTATGTTTATTTCTTCATATTTCTATTTACTTTCGGATTTTAATTGTATTGCTTCAAAATCTCTAGCTTTTTTAAGTAGCAGGAAAATTTTTAATATTAACTTTACTAGGGTAAGTTCTTAATTATCGGTCAGTTCCACATTTTCGGACACGTAAGAAAAAACAATATAATAATAATTATTTAATTTTAATTTTAGTTGGTATCCATGATACCTGCAGGTATCATGGATACCAACTAAAATTAAATAATAATTATTATATTGTTTTTTCTTACGTGTCCGAAAAGGTGGAACTGACCGATAATTAAGAACTTCCCTATATTATTTTGTACTATATATTTTTGATATGTCAAATTTAGGTCCTTCATTTTGAAGAATATTTTTTTTATAATATATAATAACTATTTTATAATATTATTAACTCAATATTTTATAATGGGAGTAAATAATTGATAATATTTGATCATTTATTGCTTGATTCCTTTTTTTATTGCCAAGTTTTTCTAAGTTTTTAGATACAAAATTATTATAGATTTCATATTACATTAATTTTTAGATAAATATTTTGGGTATGCATACTATTTTTTTAAATTTTGCTTTATTTTAATTATCCATTGTAGATACATATTATTATATATATATATTCTAATTCCGAGTTATCGACCTGTTCATCATTTTCGACCATTGCAAATCTAAGTAATTTGACATTAATTCACTATTTTAATTGGTATCCATGATACCTTCATGTATCATGGATACCAATTAAAATAACGAGTAATTGTAAACAAATCTTAATTGTTCAATAATTTGAAACCGTTCTATAACTCGGTGTTTACCCTAGAAATTATTATTAAAATAAAATTATGATTTCCATTCTCTCTTATTTTCCAATTACATTTTTTTAAATTTCCTAAAATTTGAATAATTCCTGAAAAAATATTTGAAGAAGGGCACTTATTTAAAATCGAAATCACTGTGACTATACCTTTTAGTTCTCTCATAGATTGAAAAGTTCAGCTTTAAAATCCATATTTTTATTTCGAATTGAAAACTAATACTTTTAAGATAGAATTATTATTTATAGTGAAGGAAAAAAATTCATCGATTGAAATTTGAAATTCAATTTTTCTTACCAAGCTAAAAAAATTAACTCAAAGTAAGTTAAAAAAAGAAATACTTTTTCTACGATCAACTTGGGAATTTTTTTTTTGAATAATTTTATTCATTTCAAATATATCATATTTTTAATTTAATTTTTTTCAATTTAATTAAAATCTAATGGAAGCCAATCCATTGATATTCCACTTTTCCATTATTTTTTAGCATCCAAAAACAATCGCATCTACCAAAATATTAATTAATTATTTTTCCAATAATACTTAATCTGAAAATGTCATAGAAAAATATGCACTTATTTTTGGTGAAGTAAATAGGGTAGATACTCAATTGCCGATCAAAATACATATATTCCGCGCCATTTGCTGATTTTCACAATCTCAAGAATGCGCTGCGCTTTTTTAAACCCTTTATAGGGGGCATATCCCCCCCCCCCCCCGAACCCCTCTGCAAGGTCATTAAACAATCAAGAAGTGTGCAGTACAACAAACTAGCGGATACAACAAACTAAATAACTGCCCTTTTTGTTGAGAGTTTCAAAATATTTTTACTTAGCATATATTTAAACAAACGGAGATTACTTTGAAACACTCAAAAAAATGTCCATTATGTAGTTTGTTGTATCCGTTAGTCATTACAAATATTATGAAGGTATTAACGCACGCTCAGAATTAGGGGGTTAAAAACGCGTAGCGCATTCTCGAGAATATTATAAATGAATATTTGATTGCTGGTAATTGACTATTTATCATCTATTCATTATTAAGATAATTTTAATTTTTCTTAATTTTTTTTCGTCATATTGAAGGGTGAAAATAGAATGATTTTCCGCAGGCAAATACAAACCTTAAATACGGAGTAAATAGAGTCTATTTTGCTTTGCTAAGAGTAATAATTTTTATCCTTCAATCTATTTTTCCGTCTCACAATTGCTAAGCTTTTTTAAAAAAATATAATATTTATTATAAATGGTTATTTTAAGTAATTATTTTATTGATTATTTTAAAATATTCATTAAAATGGTTTTATTTTAAATAATTATTTTAATGAGTATTTTAAAATGATCATTAAAATGGTTATTATAAATAAATATTCAATGATTACTTTAAATAATTATTTAATATATTTATTTCTTATAATTATTTTAATGATTATTAATTTTTTTGATATTTCTAGATCATTTTTTCAATAATTTTTTGATAAATTTTTTGCTTAATAATTTTTTCAATAACTATTAGTGGTGCCCCCCTAACCCCCTATGTGGTCCCCCCCCCTGGGGCATCTCCCCCATTCTCACTGCTCCCTCCGTTCCAACAGAGAAGTCAGTTTCTTTCGAGAAAAGCGTCTCATTCTCCGACGATTTACCGGACAGTAATGCGCCCCTGAAGCAACACGTACCGTCAGGTGAGTCAGTGGCGCATGACGCACTTAGGCAAGAAGGATTTGGTCCTGGGATATTAAGGGAATATCCCAGGCAAGAAGGATTTAGTCCTGAGAAATAAAGGGAATATCCCAGGAATAAATTTTTATTCACTGGGAAACTATTAGTAAATTTCACTGCAATAGAAATCCTCTATAGTGAATACAGTGTACTCAGTAAGGAACTATCCTGTATAGTGAACAATTTTTCTTCAGTCTGTCATTAAATAGTCATCAGTTTTCTAAAACTGATGACTATTTAATGGAAGACTAAAGCAATTTTTTCTCACTATACAGGCTACTTCTTTACCGAGTACACTGCATTCACTATAGAGGACTCTACTTCCAGCTTCATTGCATTATCTCGTTAACATAATTCAAATTCTTCGTCCTTTTTCTTTGGTGTGTTGCATAAATTTTAAAAGATGATTTCGAGGCTACAGCAAAATGTAGTGAAAAAAATGAATGCATGCATGACTTCGGTGTCATTTTTTATATCGTAAAGCTACGCAAATTGGGGACAGCTTGGAAACTTGCAATAATTTGCGAATTATCGGTCAGTACACATCTTCGGTCATATATATAAAAAAAAACAATATAATAATTGTTATTAGATAGCACTCTGTAATAATAATAATTTTTATATTGTTATTTCTTATATGAACGAAGATGTAGTTCTGACCGATAATTCGTAACTTACCCTACGCTTCTAAAGGAAATAAATGATAAACTTATTTTAATCTGAAATAGATGTTAGAAGTGAGGTAATATACTCTACACCTAATCACCGTACTCGGGAAGTGGGTGTCGATGAATTATTTCTAAAAATACGTTAAAATAACTATCTTCGTATAGTAAACAAATTTACACGTGTTTCTATTTTGGGTTAATAACGTGTATCACGAAATAAAAAAAAAAGTGCCACATCTGTTGTTGTGAGTTGAAAGAAGGAAAGAATGTCCGTGGACTTAATTAGAATTAGATGAATGATCGGGAGAGAGGACTTGCTTGGTGGTTTTATCCACTAATGTGGAATGTAGGCTATGGTTCTCATTAGGAAAACTAATGGTAAGGATAAGGGATTATTAGGATGCTAATGGACAGGGGGAAATCCTGTATTCACAATGGTAATGATTTAGTTAGTAAGTTCCAAGTTATCGAACAGTTCCACATTTTCGATCATGTCAGAAAAAAGGAAATAATATACTCCTATTCTAATTGGTATCCATGATACCTGAAGGTATCATGGATACCTGAAGATACCTAAAGGTATCATGGATACCTGAAGATACCTGAAGGTATCATGGATACCTGAAGATACCTAAAGGTATCATGGATACCTGAAGATACCTGAAGGTATCATGGATACCTGAAGATACCTGAAGGAATCATAGATACCTGAAGGTATCATGGATACCTGAAGATACCTGAAGGTATCAGATACCTGAAGGTATCATAGATACCTGAAGGTATCATGGATACCTGAAGATACCTGAAGGTATCATGGATACCTGAAGATACCTAAAGGTATCATGGATACCTGAAGATACCTAAAGGTATCATGGATACCTGAAGATACCTAAAGGTATCATGGATACCTGAAGATACCTGAAGGTATCATGGATACCTGAAGATACCTGAAGGTATCATGGATACCTGAAGATACCTGAAGGTATCATGGATAGCTGAAGGTATCATGGATACCTGAAGGTATCATGGATACCTGAAGGAATCATGGATACCTGAAGGAATCATGGATACCTGAAGGAATCATGGATACCTGAAGGTATCATGGATACCAATTAGAATGATATTTATTTCTCATATGATCGAAAATGTGGAACTGTCCGATAACTTGGAACTTACCCTAGTGCTCGTATATCGTCATTGAATAACTGATATTTCCTTCTTTTTCATCAAATAACCGACTGTGGTTAATCCCCCAATTAAAGTCTGCAGTGTAATAGAAAGGAAAAATAGAACCTTCCGCAAATTAGTGAAGGGAATAAAACAAAGGGGTGAAATAATAATATTGTAGTAGAACTCTTCTATAGTAAACTCCTGCATAGTGAATGTAGTGTCCTGAGTAAGAGAACTACACAGTATAGTTAACAAATTATCTTTAGTCTGCCATGAATGGTCATCAGTTATAGAAAACTGATGGCCCCTTCATGGCAGACTAAAGTGAATTTGTTCACTATACGAGGTAGTTCTCTTACTCAGGACACTACACTATAGAGGAACTCTACTGCAATTGTTTGAAAAGTATGAAAAATATTATATTTTATACTATATGATTTTATAGAAAAAATAAAGGAATTATGCAGGTAAATTTTAAAGGAAAACTGACTATTCTCGGCCGGACTTTCCCCGCTTGGACTTTTCCCTGCCGGACTTTTCCCTGCCGGACTTCTCCCCGCCGGTCATTTCCCCGCTGGACTTTTCCCCGCCAAAGTTTTTTTAAATTTAAACTCTGGAACACAATTTAATATTGAGATTTTTTAATTTAATTTTAGAAAAGTAAATCGTTTTGACAAAAAAAAAAAAAAAATCCGTTGCCGTGAAATTGTATGCTAAAGTCTGCTGTCACAAATAGCAGACCTTTTAGGAATTTGTTTTCATTTTCTTTTAAATATTGTTGCATGGGAATAGGTCACTAGATGACTGGAAATATGTCACCACCAACTCCTTGAACCGAACACGTTTTGTAGTTAGTTACTCCTTCGATAATTAGTTTTCATTGGAGAATTTTAGAGAAAATGTACGACATTATAATTATATCTTTCTCAAATCTGCCTAGGTGAAAAGTCTTGATTTAAGGATTTCTACACTCTAACTTGAATATGTATTTTCATAATAAAGGTTAAACCATTGTAAGTTCGTTAAGGAAAAAAAATAATAGATATGCATAATAGAACTGTTGGACACTATAGAAAGAGGTCAATATTAAGTGTAAAAAAATCTATAGTAGGTGTATTAATTCTGTAGAATAATAATTAGCAAATTGATATAATACAATTATATTTATTAGTGTTCTGTAAAGTTATAACTAGTAGTAAATAGATTGCTATTCCTTATAATAGCTGGCAAAGAAAATAATAAATTCACAATATATATAGCTATAGAGTTGGAATAAACTGAATTAATCGCAGCTGCTCAGACTACATTGCAACATTTGGCAATCCCTTAGTATTGTCATAATGTTTGAATTTTGTTGCATATCTTAATTATTTACAAATTTACGAAGGCACAGTCTTGAAATCAAAACAACCAATATGGACGCATACGGAAATCAAAGCTAAAAATGTGACTGTATTACTGTGTAAGTCTGTTAATAAAATGTGTCTTCTATTGATTAATGGTTTGTTTTATCAAAATTATACCTTACTATCCCAAAATACTAATTTCTTATTCGACGGAGAAAAGTCCAGATTGGGGAAATTCCCACAGAAAATAGAACAGGCGGGGAAAATTCCGGCGGGGAATAGTCCAGGCGGGGAAAAGTCCTGGTGCCATTTTAAAGAGTGGATAGAGTGTACTCTTAAGGGCCGTACACACGCGGGGTTTTCCACCAGACTTTTTCCTCGAGACTTTTGAATCATATATAAAATACGATATATTTATTATTTATTTTAGTTGATATCCATGATACCCGCAGGTATCATGGATATCAACTAAAAATAATAATTACTATAACGGCCCTTTAGTAGAAACCCCCTCTATCACTCTTACTTTGTCTTCTCTTCTTCTTACCTCTATAGTCCTCCTCTCACTAGCGGTACCTCCTCTCATTCTCCTCTTTTGCTCTCACAGAGAAGCAGCCCATCAAGCCTGCCATCAAATGCTCCACTTTACCCAGGATGAGTAGCCAGGGTGAGTAAAAACACGTAGTGACTCATACGGATTGGTGTGGTGACTCATAGGGTAGTGGTGATTGATGTGGTGACTCATAAGGATTGATCATTGATGTGATAACTAATTGGGTAGTGGTGATTGGTGTGGTGACTCATAGAGTGTAACTAAGTGTATGGTTTGTCATTCACATGATACGTCTTCTCAATATTTGAATATATTCAGTGTATTTTTTAGATACTTGTAACTCATACCTTTCTTCTGTTACCTGTTGGTGACTCGAACCTTTCTTCTGTTACCTGTTGGTGACTCGCACCTTTCTTCTGTGGAGCAGCGACAATTAAACCAGCGACAATTGAACCCACGACAATTTGACATGGACATTGGACAATTGGGCCCAAGAAAAATTGAGCCCAGGACGATTGAACCCATAAACTGACACATTAAAGAAGTGTTGCTTCGTCATTACATTAGCAATGGTCTTCAATTAAGTTGATGCCTTATATTGACTTTGATAATAACCAACTCGGCTACAACTCGGAGTATTACGATTTTGACTTTTTAACAATGCATACATAATATTTAACTTTTACTTAACGCTCTAGTAGGTTCATATCGTAGATAGGAACTTCATTTAGTAAAAATAGACGAAATCCTTTTCTCAAACCACGTGACTGCAGAGTCTGCCTCGTACCACTAACGCAGTTGAAGGGTGGCACAGAGCGATGCTCAGCCAAACTCAATATAGTCACCCTACTATTTATTTATTTATATAAATAATAAAATTAGAGCACGATTACGTTCAAAATAAATTTAAACGTATAAATACTGAAAATCAAGATTGCACTAAAAAATGAAGAATGTGCGAGTAATTCAGACTATTTCAACAATCGTAAAAGCTTGATAAATCTTTAAGTAAAAGTTAAATATTATATATTTATGCATTGCTTATATATATATCTCAGTCCGTTTTTATCAGAGCTTGTGCCTGCTGTCACAATTTTTGAGGCCCAATTGTCCTGTACCCAATTGCCTTAGGCTCAATTGTCCTGAGCCCAATTGTCAGTTCACGTCTTCAGTTACCTGTTGGTGACTTAAATTTCCATTGTTTCCTACCACTTAATATTACTTGGTGTTTCCTTTCAGAGACTATAAGTTTATGTTTATTATCAGGCGAGTGTTAGTTCAAATTATGTTATTTTCATTCCTAATAATGGGAATGGTTTTGTCAACTGAATTCCTATTCCCAAAGAGTAGCTAATTGAAGTTAATATAAACTTAATGCAGTAATTCCATTCACCTCCTGAAACTTCAATGAAAATAGCTTAATTAAGTCACCTTTTTCCTGGAAAGTTAACTTTGCATAATAACCCCGAATGCTTAGTTTAACTGACTTAACGCTCAAATTAACAATATACTTAAATATGTTTACTACTAGAACACAACATAGAGAGGTTCATTAGAATATTTGTTAGCACTTCATTCTATATAAGTTTAAATTTATTATATTTCATTTGTAATCAATAGTCTTTCTTTGATGATACTTTGATGTGATGAACACATGCGCTTCAAACGGAGATCAATGATTGCATCCTTTGTTCTCAAGTTTCCTTTGTATTTGTGTCCATTTGAATCAATTGGTACCATAAAATATTCGTAGCAATGCTTATGCTCTCTCCGCGTTGGATGTGAACCCCATTTGAGGGATTTTCAGCCAATAATCCGTTGCCTTGGTTTTCTTTCCGATGGCCGCCGTACGGCTGGCTAGAACATTGTTGACGTTTCATCAACTCCTCCAAAAAGTGCGATTAGCTGAAGTTTCGCGTCATCTGCGTTAGTTTTCGTAGCTCCTCTGCAAGAGAATCTCCGATTGATCTTCAGTGAAGGATGATGTTCCAATGCATTTAGGATGACATCCCTCCTGTTATTCACTCCTCTTAAGCTGTTTAAATGGGAACACCAATCCCCGGTACAGAGTGAAGCATTGCTCCCCTCAGCGACTCTATAGAAATACATTAAAGAGGCACCTGCTGCTAGATAGGTAGGTAGTGTGTGTGAGCTCCGCCAGCTTCAAGAAAGCCGGATACGAGAGTGCGCATGCGCAACAGCCAGATCTGTTCGACAGCCATGGAAGCGGGAGCGTGCATTACACGCGGCTAAAGGGGCTAGCCGTTTAACGTGCGATGTACCGATAGGATTGCGAAGAGCCGAGCCTTTATACTTTCTACCAGTGGCATGGCTTGGAGTATCGTACCTACCTATCGCGTGAAAACTTCACGATTAGATTTTTTAACACATGTGCATAATTGGAGAATTTAGACTTGAGGCTTGGAATGAGTAGTCGACGAATTCGTGAAAAAATCTTTATGTATTATGAACAAAAGTAAAGAGGAAAACTCAGGTATGATCAGTGATTAAATGGTTAGTTCTGTATAAGATGATCAATGAAAACAATAAACTGAGTGTTTATCCACGAATGAAAATTGGATTCCTAATGAATTATTTAAGGTAGCATAGTCTCCTTATGAATAGATAACTCTTCTACCTAGCTATGGCAAGTAAAAGATCATATGCTTAATCATTTATTAATGTCTGCTCCAAAATAAAAGAAATCTTAAAGTGTTAAAGCTAAACGTATTATCAATTTAAACATGAGCATTGTTACCGACTGGTGGTAGATAACTTTATTCACGAAGCCACTTTCCTTACTGACTGTTTCTTCTAGTCCCTTGTACTTAATTTCCTTTTGACGTCAGCGATATGGCCTTCGGTTCCAAAGCAGATGTTAAATATGTTTTAACATGTTTATAGCGATCTTGGAACTATTATTTTACTCATATTTTATCGTAGTTTGCTAAAAGCGATGTGGCATGTAGGGAGACCTTTACAGACGCGTCATGACTATACTGAGGGAACTTTGAGGCATCACATCTTTGGGCCTAGTTAAAACAAAGATAAAATTTATGAAACACCACTAAACATTTGTGAAATTCTGATTTTAAGAACCATAATTTCTTGTGAGTAAGCTTCATGAAATGACAGTGACAGCGAACGTGTTATACCACTACTATTATTTTTATTACTGTAAAAAGTGAAATGTTGTTTAAATAACGCTTTTCGATAGATCAATATTCTTATTCCTTCTCACTGTAGCTACTTCTTATAATTCTTTGCCGCGTTGTCACTATCAAGCCCTCAAGTTTCAATTCAGAGAAACTTCCTCGGTAATAAAGTTACATAAACTTCAAGGTACGACTCGCCAGTTCTAACATTTCCACCTACTATTGTACCTTCGGGGCGAATTTGATGACTCTGCTGTATTTACAGTTCAAGTATTATAACATGTGGAGTTAACCGTTGAAGAGGATTCGATTGAACTGATGCTCTGGCAATGTTGTAACCACATTGGACGAGTGTTGGAAGAGAAACTTTAAAAAATGGCAGGGCATGGCGTAAAAGCATATTTCGGAATGAATGTTGGGCAAAACAGGGGGATATCGTATGAACATAGTGTCTATGATATTGTATGAATGGTAGATGTATGAGGATTATCAAAATGTCGCTAGTATCATGAAATCTGTTGAACAAACGTACATTTGTGTCATTTTTTATAGGATAAGAGGTAACAATTTCTCACGGAGCACAATAGGTTCTTTTCCGCACGACGCGTTAAGACGACAATTCAAGTATCAAAGCACTGAAATCGTCTCTAAGAGCTCTTGCTATAAAATTGGCACCGGTAAATATTGGTCGGTTTGAAATTCTTCAAAGGACAGTATCAAAGAGCTGGATATTTCTCAGGGGGCTGGCTGCATGCATCACTAATTCCGCTGGTTGAGCATCAAGCCGCTCTAACCACTGCATTTTCAACCGCCGTCAGAATGATGGATAGCGAGACGTACGGTGGTTGGATTCATATAAATCACCTCGCTACTTTGTGGCTAATGAAATACTAAATTGCCTCTGCGATAAAGCTGCTTTTTTCCGTTCAGGCGGGAGTATTCGGGGATTGGAAGAGCGGGGATAAAATGCGGAATAAAACTGGCATCGAAAAATGCCTATTGGGGATCAGTATGATGAGAATGGTGGGCTGAATTACCTAATGGTTAGTATCACAATATTACTCTCATGGGCTTATACAGAAAATGACTGTGTTGAAGATAAGAGATGGCGTTACATTTTTTCATCTTGCCTTGTTTATTACTTTTTTAACGGTACTGGCAGTTTTTTAGGGTTATGCTCCTCAACTACGAAGTTTTAGATTTTGTGTTAGGTAGGCTCGTAGACTTCATTTACTATCACCTCTTCATTTTCCTCTTCCATCTCCGAGTGCAGCCACTGGTGCTTGTGTCCCTTACGTCACATTCCCTGGTAAGTGACTGCTTTCACGGAGTAGCTTTTCTGCATCCATGAGCATCGTCACTGATTGTTGGAAAGTGACTTTGTTCATGGAGCCACTTTCCTCTCAGACTGTTTCTTCGGGGTCCTTTGTATTTATTTTCCTAATGATGTCTGCGATATTACATTTATTGATTATAACAGACGTTAAACTCGTATAATATTTCAACTGAAATACAATATTTCAAATTAACCCAAAACAAATATTTAAGCAGTTGATAATATCTTTTTTACTGCAAGTAACAGCCATAGTCATCCATCTTGACAACATACTTAACTAATTAGATATTTTTGAACGTTTTATTCACAAAACAACGGGAATGAAAGGATTATTGTTTGAAATTGCGTTAGTGCATGATTCGTTCGTTTTTAAATAGGTATCGCCCTCCTCTATCCATTTATACAATTTACCATTTACATAAAAAGTCGTCATATTAAATTCGCTATTGTCCTCAAGTTTAATTATATTCGAAACAGGTGACAAAATAAATTACTTTTCAGTGCAATAATTACTCAAGTTGCAGGCCTTTCATCTACAGTTGGCTCTACTTTAATTAACTCGCCTAATTCTATTTTGATGAATTTTTCGAGCAAATAATTTGTTGGGACTTGTTGAGGATATTCATCCACTGTACTCTTTTTCTTTAGAACAAAATGTGAAGTTTTTTTAGTTCAAAATTCAATTCAAACGTTCTTGTGATTTTTATAAACGCATTCGACTGATTGCATGTCTGCCGTTTTATTTCGTATAAATATGATCTTGGTTTCACGTATATACGGTCTTGTAAATAATTAGTGATTTAGTAAATCTTTACAATCCTAATAGCTTTTAATGAAATTATGAGTGGTAGAATGTGAGAATGTTATAGCACTCTATTTGGAAGGTGAAGTTGACCCTCTAATACGTACAGACGCGCTAAGAGTAACGCCCCTAGTGGACAACACTGTAACTAGCGTCAGTCACGAGAACATCAACACGGCGAGTTTCATCGCAAAGAGGGCCGCCCCAAACCTGCTACTGACGACACCCACTCTCTCTACCGAAGACTCGGCAGAAGAATCCACCGAAGAGGCTGCTGCTGCTGCTGCTGATATTAGTGGTAACGCCTCCTTCGCCAGTTGACAACCATTCCTTAGAACATGTCCTCAACTTCCTGTCCCTTAGAGAAAATTTTCTAGAATAGTTTAGTCATTTATACAGAAGGACCATCACAATCTTTTGATACTGTTGTAATTTCAATCATGTTTAAGTCCACAATCTTGAACCTTTGAAGTATACTGAAATGAATAGAAGTACATATACATGGTCACAAATATTATTCAGCATCAGAATACCCTGCATCAGCCTCTTTTTTACCTGCATTTTATCCTATTGAAATTGTCATGCATTGGGATGAGAACAAGAATGTCGGAAAAAATGTCTTCAACAAGTAAAGTTTCATTAGTTGCCTTTTACGCCACGACAGTGCGTGCTCTTATTTAATACGACAAAATCTTTTCCGTTTAAGCGGTGCCAGTGAAAAAGTACAGGAAAAACACTGCATAGAAAGTACTGGAATCCTAGATAGCACTGCAAAATGTGTATGTCAGTTAGGGTAGATAAATAAAAATTAAAATTTTTTATCTGCTTTTTCAATTTTAAAAGTTTGCAATACATTTTGGTATTTCTTGCAACAAATTGGTATTATTGTAGCGTTGCGGCCACATGAGTTCGAAGATAAGAGATATTTTAAGATATATTTCCCCTAGACATATATAATTATCTTTCAAATCAGCAGTATTTTGTAACTCCTATCTATGATACCAGTAATTTTTACAAAGTTTTTTTCCTGTATTTTATCAATGGCGTCGCTTAAACGGAAAAGATCAGTGAAATCAGGTATTATATATTGATATATCATTTTCAAAATAGGATTACATCACTTGAATTCTATACCAATGTAGATATTGTTTTAATTGCTAGTCAAGCGACACCTGGCATCGTATGTTCCATTTCCCCACTGCTGACATTTTCTTTTTCCTTCCCCGCACTTTCATACGTGTTGTGAATTCAAAAAATACTTTACAGTTTGGTGAATCGAATGCTAGTTACATTTTTATTTACATTTAAGGCAACAATTTTGTTAGTTTATTCTTACTTTTGTATTACATTTGTTGGATTTTTATAGTTTGGGAATATTATTTGAAATATGAAAATGGGGAGATTTTTGTAACGACGAGATGGAAGTAAAAGAAAAGTTACTGTGTTATATATCCAACATATAACTGACACTTTTTAACTTTTCTGGTCATTCATGAGTTTAAAGAAACCTTTGTCAATTGCTTTGATGTATAATAAATTTTTGAAAATTTTGGTTGTATTTTTCCCATCAGTGCATTTTTAAAGATTGTCTGTGGTTCATCATATCGCCATTTCGTTTTCAACAGTCCGTTGTCAAGCTTATTTTTTTCTAACGACAAAAACATTTTCTGGGTATAAGTTTCAAAGTTTAAGAAGTTTGTACTCTATGCTCTTCAGTTCTAGCAGTTAATGGAACGGAACAGTACTCGGACACTTACAGTACTCGGAACTTGGTTGTTAACACAAGTCAGTCAGAAATTGGTTCATGACTCTCGTTAACATCCACTTTTCGACTACTGAGTGTGTTAAGGGCCGTACACACGCAGGGTTTTTCAGTCTTTCCACCAGACTTATTCTCGTTGAAAAAAAAAAAAAATAGGAGGAGCTTATCAGAAAGTCTGGTGGAAAGACTGAAAAAACCGTGCGTGTGTACGGCCCTTTAGAGTACTACGACGTTTCTCTACCAGTTCATCCCTTTATCCATATAATTCAATCCTGCATTGAAACTGCTCCTTCTTTTCAAACCTGGGTATACTTTACTACATTCTGCAGCTAAGTTCCACTTGCTAACAGTAAATTTCCCGACTTGTTTAACCCCCTATGAGTCGCTTTTTTAACATTTCACATTTTCTACATTAGCACCTTGCTCTTCCAGATGCAAGACTCTCTCCCGAGGCAAACCAGCAGTTGAAATCCCTTCATCTGAGAGCAAGGCAACTCAGGACTGACATGAGAACTCTAAAGCGGACCCACATAGAGAACTCCGTGGCTGTCAAAGATATGGTGGCTAGTGTCCTATCCAAAATAACGTAAGTTGTACCAACTACCATCCTGAGTATATTCGGATTGCGAATAATTAGGTGAATACTCAATTTCTAACACATATTCAAAACCTACAAGTGACGGTATTCACGGAGCAGCTTTTCTGCATCCATGAGCATTGTCACTGACTGGTGGTAGGTGACTTTGTTCATGGAGCCACTTTCCTTTTTGGCTGATTCTTCCGGTCCCTTGTACTCATGGTTCGACTCCGACCCCAGTTACAAAATTAATTATTTATCAACCTATATACGTGATCGTCCTAAAAACATTTCAATACATAATGTGTCAATATGTATTTGTTGACTAAATTTTAATTATTTAATCTAGACGACAGAGGCTGATACAAACAATGTTCTTCCGTATTGATTTAGTTCGGAATATTTCGAATTCGAAAATACCTTTATTGTTTAAAATACCTTTAATGTCCTCTCAATAAATAAAGTTTTAAAAATATAGTTCCTTGTGCATAAGTTTTTTAGGTTAATCTTTTTAAGGTTATTAACTCGCTGATTGGCTATGGAGATTGACCAATAAGTGTATAAGCACGCGCTATTCGTACTTTGACTTTTCAGGAGAGTTGTGAACAAGGCGGCGAGAGATCCAGAATTTTGTGGGCTTGACAGTGAACGCAAAAAGATCCACAGAGAGGAACAAAGCTACCAACACGACTTTACCAGACTGGATAAAGACTTGAGGTGAATCGGTGCTAGCATAACTAGTCAAATTATTGTACATCTCGTACGTATACAAACCATGTTAAAGAAAACACTCAATTTCACTTTTTGTAATTTAGTCTTTTATTTTAGTAAAATCTTTTATTTTAGTAAAATCTTGAATTTTAGTAAAATCTTTTATTTGAGTAAAATCTTTTATTTGAGTAAAATCTTTTATTTTAGTCAAATCTTTTATTTTAGTAAAATCTTTTATTTTAGTAAAATCTTTTATTTAAGTAAAATCTTTTATTTAAGTAAAATCTTTCATTTTAGTAAGTTCTTCCATTTAGTAACTATATAATAAAGAGCCTCTTTCTGATATGAACTAACAAAATACAGAAGAAGAGCAACTAATCGTATCCTCAAATGAAGACAAATGTTCTAAATCTATTTGATATTTCAGTGATCTGGAAATCAAAGTGGAAGAGCTGAGAAATGACGTCATCAACAGACGATTAACTGTTAGCATGGCCGAAGTCGAGACAATGGCGCTGGTGCTCTCCAGATCGAGGTAAGTGATTGCAATCTATTCCGGTAATGTCTCTGCAATTTCATGACCATTATTAATACTCTTAGGGGCCGTACACACGCAGGGTTTTTTAGGTCTTTCCACAAGACTTTTTGCTAAGCTCCTCCTACTTTTTCCCCCAGAATATTAGAAAAAACGATAAAATAATTATTATATATATCAGTTTGTATCCATAATACCTGAAGGCATCATGGATACCAACTAAATTAAATAATTATTTTATCGTTTTTTCTTATATTCTGGTGGAAAAAGTAGGCGGAGCTTAGTAAAAATGTCTTGTGGAAAGACTTAAAAAACCCTGCGTGTGTACGGCCCTTTAGGAACATTCCGATTTAGTTATTAACTGTATGAATAGCATTTCTGTCTAATTTTTATGTAACATTCATTATCTTCTTTCTCTGGGAGGTGTATAATTTGTCTTTAGTGCTTTAGCAAGATATTATTAAATATTTAATTCAGACTGGAAAATACCTCATAGAACAAAATATCCACCTACAACATTGATGATAAATTTATCATTTTAAAAATAATTTGACTAAGAGAAACATGTTGTAAAATTTATCAATTTATTTGTTCGTACATAATACAATAGAAAATGTCTTTTAATTGAATTTTTAGTATCTAATTCATGCTTAGTACATCTTCATATTGGTAATACACTGTCAGTTCTCCTCCCCACTGAGATTTTAGCGATCTGACCGCAGTTATTTGTCTTTCAGTAAGACGGTTGCTGAGCTGAAGGCAAAGTTCCCGTTGATGCAGGAGAGCATCAAGGAAGTCATCACCTCCGAGATGCAGAGAGCGATAAGAGATGAGAAGTGAGTGGTGGCAAAGTTAGCCTAAAAGTGGCAAGAAAGAGTGAGTGGTGTAAAAGTGTTGATAGTGAGTGACAGATGGAAAAGGAAAAAAACTGAAAGAGACATTTTCACAAGAAAAGTCTCGAAAATATTAGACAGACGATGAAAGCATATAAAAGCCTGTCTCAATTAGCCGTGTGTCATTAAAGGAGTCATATATGTTATTTTTCCAGGACCAATGTTCTGTTAAGCAAACTTAGTCGAGTTAGGTTCTATACGGTAACATGAGGAGAATGGTGAATGAAATCCAAAGAAAGAAACTCTTAGACAACTGGAAAAAGAGGACTGCCACAGGGGGCGGTGCTCTCCCCGCCATTGTTTCTGATCTTCATTAATGACTTGTTCAGGAATTTTATCGGGGGACCATCGTCAGTGGTTACTCAAACGATTTGGCGATTGTGGTGCGGGACAGAAGTAAGTAAGGAACGAACCAAGTAGAAAGAGGAACCTCTCAAGAAGGACATTAATCAAAGGTTCCTGAGTGTCACCTATGTTGGAATGTACTTGGCGGCAGGAGTTTGGAGGAATACGACAGTGCAGCATGGGCCCCATCGATCACCAAGATTAACCTGAAGAAGGTGGGGAGAGAGAGCGGGTGATAACCGGCAATACAAGTAGTACCCCACGGAAAGAAGTGTTGCTGGGGGCAGGCCTTGAGAAGATTAGGGACAGGTTCGAAGAGATAGCGTGAGATATCACTGAAGGAGTGGAAGGATGCCTTGCAAATCGGGAAACTATGCATGCACCAGATTCATCAAAAGAGAAGCTAATGAAATTGACGGATGCACTGGAGTTGTGAGGGTAATTAGACCTGCTGGTCTGCACAGATGGATTAGTGGAGCAAGAAGATAAACAGGGTAAAAATTTGTGAGATCAAGTTAGCCTCAATGTCACTTGCTAACAAAAGAAAGGGAGAACACCCCAGGATATGTGTCCTTCCTTGGGCATGTTGTATGATTTGGCTTGCATATGTGTCTATATAAGAGTAAGCGTCTAATTCCGTTAATGTCCGAGAGGATACTTTGGTTGCGTGGACAAGAGTATCACTAGACTTTCCCTTCTTTTCTGCTACACTACCATCACGTGTAGGTTCTAATCCAGGCAACTACGAAGCTGTAGTTGCAGTACCGAGTGTCGGGAGATTATTGCCGTGTATTCCCCGAAAAATAAATTCATTGACAAAATAACGCATAATTAAATTGAAATATCATATATGATATATCTATCTTTTGTATTTTAGAATTCATCCTTTAGATTCTATTTGCAAGTTAAAAATCAAGATCTAAGTACATTAATTCTTACAGATTTTTAAAAGAGGAGCCCGAGCACTTGGAGGTGGCGCTGAGAAGGTGCAAGAAGTTAACGGGTACCTTAGTTACTTTGAAAAGGTGAGTTGTGAAGAGCATTGCTCTTTCTAAACAACTGTAGTCTTCATCGTCCATTTCTGAACGGTAAGATTATATTAAATGATATAAATCTTTAATTTAATACAACATTCAGGAGTGTCCTTATGCTACGCACGTAGCAGATCAGAGAAAAAAAGTTTATAAAATGATAATAATAAACAGAACTTACTAATATTATTACATACAAATATATTTTAGATAGAAGGATAAGAGATGGTATAAAAAAATAAGTTTGTAGTTCATTTTAATTTATGAAAAGTATTTTGACTTCAGAATAAAGTTGTCTTCTTTCTGGTGACTGTGTCCATCTTTTCCAGACTGGCTTCGGTGCAAGAACAGCGTATACCACTAATGTCACAAATGGACCACAGAGGTAGCCTCTACAACACGGGTGGTGACGTCATGGTCAATGGTGGTCCAGGACTGGACCCTCGAGGAGGATTATCCCCATCCCCCACCGAGCCATCCCCCCTCACACCGCAGTCAGCCAAGGTAAGACCAGAGTGTGACATTCCACATTTGCTGCCGAGAGAATTTTAACTCTACTAACACCACCACCACTTCTTTAGTTCTGTTTTTAATGTTACTTTTAAGTCTCTGGAGATAGCTTACTCTTGGTTTGGCTTCAATGTTCTTCAGCTGCCAGTAGATAGTCACTATCATATCTCTATCTCTCTCTCTCTCTTTCTGAACACATTTAACGACTGATTTCTTCTTTCCGTGTCTAGCATTTCACATCATTTCATTATCAGTATTGAACTTAGCTTTAAAATTAGTAAACTACAATCAGTACGATTTTTTTTTTCAAAATTCGCATATGAATCATGGATTTTTTTTTGAGCTTTTTTTCTAATTTTCATTTTTGTAAATTTTACTAAATAGAGTAAGCTCTGATTTATCCAACGGTTCCACAATTTCGAGGAGTTGAATATAATCTAACTCCTATTTCAGTTCGTATCCATGATACCTGCAAGTATCATGGATACCAATTGGGTTTTAAATTATATATTTTTTCTTATATGACCGAAATTGTGGACCGGCTGAATATCTCGAAACTTACCTAGTATTTGAATATGCAAGCTTCATATCTTCATCGCTGGCATGTTTTTTCATAGTTCATGATAGTAACTGAAGTTTTTAATTTACGCACAATCGTAGTTACTTACACCAAGGATATCATACTACAATAAGATACACTACTCTCGCCATTTTCTGTTTCAAAAGGGTTTGCTCTGACATCTGGTTTCAAAAGCGGGAACTAGAATTGAAATGCAGTAGGGACAATCTAAGTATGTTGTGTGCGTGACGTCGTAACAGCAACACTCAAAAATCATATTTTAAACAATTGAGTAGCGTGAAATTTTAAAAACTGTTTATTCATTGGTATAATGAAAAAATAGATATATATTTAATAAATTATTCAACCTGCTAAACCCCTAATTATCTCTTTAAATTTGTTCTCTTGCTTACGTCATTTCACAAATCACTCAATTGTCGCTACCTATCAATCAATATTTGTATTCCTAGTAGGAATTTTGACCGTGACGTCAACAAGACAACACACGTAAATATAAAATTAAGGTTAAGCAGTGTGAATAACTTAATGGATCCATCAGTGTTTTTATAATGGAAATAAATGAACAGTTATAATACTTTTACGTTCTTGAATTGTTTTAAATCAGATTTTAGAGCTGTTATGACGTCACGCACAGAACATATCTCGATTGTCCTTACTATATTTCAATTCTATTTTCCGCTTTTGAAACCAGATGGCAGTGCAAATACTTTTAAAATAGAAATTGGCGAGAGTAGTGTATCTTATTGTAGTATAATACCTTGGTTAACACAGCACATTTGAAATCTAATAAGTGATCTATATGCGTTTTTTACAACTACTCGCTCATAGATCGATAATGTCACTCATTTTTCTAATGATGTCCACTGCTACAAAACTGAACTTCAGAAAAAAGTACAAATCAATTTAGATCAAATTTTTTCTAGCTGTACACTTTGTATAAGTTATTCAAATTCTTCGGGCTAAATCAGTTGCAGATTTATTAACTATTTATGTAGTATAGTAGTTCAGTTTTGTTGAAATTTAAACATCATTTTTGAACAGATTTGAACACTAGTTTAAATTTTTAAATTATGGGATTTCAATAGAAAATCATCCACGCATGATGTATATCTTTTAAAATCTGAAATTCATTTTTTTCTACATCTGTGATAATTCTCATCAAATGAAACATCAATACACAAATTTTAGGATTCAATTTTTTAATGGGTTTTGAAATCCCTGAATTGAACAGAAAGAATTGAACCAAAATCAGATTTCCGTGGGTCACATCTAGAGAATTTAGGGTATTTTTTATTTTACGATCATTTTAAAAAAAACCTAATCATCAGTCACTTTCATTCTAGCACTCGCACATTTTTTGCAGATTTAGAAGCTAGTGCAAGTTTTCTTCTAATTGAATGATTTTATTCCACTGATTAAAACTGTAGACATTATTTCGCTAAACTAACTCTATGATCAAATTCCATGAATTGCAAAATATTAATAATATGTGCATTTAAATTTGTATATTTGCAGGAATGCCTATCTAAATTGAAATGTAAATCGTTTGTAAATAAATCGCCTTGGTGAAAATGTACTAATATTGAAATAAAAGTAACATAGTTCATAAATAAACTCTCTAACGTACACCTTTTGTTGCATATTAAGTAAAGGAGAAATACAAATTAGTATATACTTGATTAGATCTCTTAATTACTACTACCAAATCTTAATATATTTACATTGGTTCGTTTTCTCCTCCCAACCCTCTTCACCCTGCCCCAACCCTACACATTATCATCATAAACCAACCAAATCAATCGATTAAACCTCTCCTCATTTCCATCAATCCACTGTACTTCTCCTCGATTGCTTGTTGTATAAATCTTCATTCCTCGATGTCTGGATTTTGTTTTCCAACTATTTGGGTGTCAATAAAAATCGATGTCACTTCTACAACTTTTCTGAATTTGTTTTCAAATCTCTCTATTTCGATGTACATTTCGACCAAACTGGACCCCTCTATCGAACGACCTTTCTTCAATTACTTTTTGTATAATCAATGTTCATTGTTAAAAATATTAATGTATCAAAATAATGTATGTATCCTACGTGTTGTTCTGTACAATGGACATTCACTTTCGAACAAATTTGGTTTCCGACCATCTTGCGCTTTCGAACACATTGCGTTTTCGTACATCCTTAGATTCTACCTCAGAGCGACCATTGGCTCAATGTCACGGAGGTTCCCGTTCCAAGAAGGATTTCGATCGGTGTTCCAGCCGAAAGAAGGCCGAAGCCTAGAGTCACATTCCGAACGTACAGCGTGGAGCAAAATCCGAAGCACATTAAACAGATTCACAACATTAAAGCACACAGGCAAAGTGTCCTCAGAAGATACGAAAATGACCAGCTTAGAAATCTGATGATGCAGTGTGATTAAAACCCGTTCTTTTAGTCTTCTCAATTCATTATTGATGGGTGCTTAAGTGGATCGATAGCTTTCTAGTGAGAGCAACTGATAATCAGTACAGAGTTTACGAAAACTAACATGGCAGACACGGTTTGCCAGAGGTATTTTTTAACATATCCTTTTCAAGTAAATCAAGCTTCTCTCAGACGCGTTAGATTCATCAATTTAACAAATTGGTACTGAAAACATCGTTAGGTATTCAGTACTTTTGACCGAAATATATAAATACTAGTCTTAAGACCAAGATGAAGTAATAATTATTTTCTAATGAACGTGAAGAACCTGTTTGAATTTGTTAGTTGATATTTCGTTAATGTATATTCTCCATTAATTGTGTAAATGTTGTGTACAGTTCGTGAACATTGTTTCCCAAATTAATATAAATATATATAAAAATATATATTTAAAATATACAGTATATATATAAATATATATATCCACTGTTGAAATGCACCACAGTATATGACGATCTAGTAATAGTTAACGAAATGTTTAAATAAAGAATACGTTACAATGGTGTATATAGCTAGAACAGTAATTTTCATATATTAAAGTACCTAACTGCAATAAACTATTCAAATATATAGTCAATTAACTAACAAATCTTAAAGACTACAACTTAGCTATTTGTTGACTATTTAAATTAATTCAGAAGTTTATTGTTTGTTCTCTAAAGGACCGTACACACGCAGGGTTTTTTATGTCTTTCCACCAGACTTTTTGCTAAGCTCCTCCTACTTTTTCCACAAAAATATAAGAAACAAACGATATAATTATTATATTTATTTTAGTTGGTATCCATGTAACCTTTAGGTATCATGGACGCCAACTAAAATAAATAATAATTTTATCGTTTTTTCTTTTTTTCTCGTTGAAAAAGTAGGAGGAGCTTAGCAAAAAGTCTGGTGGAAAGACTTAAAAACCCTGCGTGTATACAGCCCTTTAGAGGTGTGTTTAGGTTAGGAAAATGTCTTGCTCAATAACCTATAAAGTCATTCTCGATCGTAACTGTGTATATGTTTTACACTCTCTGTTATAACACAGGGAAACTAAACTTCACACCATTTCCTAAACTAATAAACCTGTTAGGTAAAGGCAGCGCCGTTCCAGCTCAGCCTATCAGCGAAATATTCCTATGTTATTCGTACGGGGATGAAAATGAGGTTCATTAACATCTGTATAGCTGATAATATATTTAATTTTGGAGAATTTTTATTCGACATTTGAATACCTAATATCTAACGCATTCATTGCTGTAAAATTTTTTGAAATTAGTTTTGAAATAAAAAAGTTGCTAGTTATTTAAGGCGTTCACTGTGGTCTATTTCATGTCAGTCACAGTCAGTGGCTCAAGGAAGTTATAGTACTGGAACTATAACAACGTCTCTCAGCTACATTATTAGGTCTGTTTTTCGGTCCACTGCTATATACGTTACACGTAGTAGTGACAACAGAATGACTTGTTATCGTGACGTCATTAAGGCAGCAGACTTTATCGAAAATTAGGGTCAAGTAGTTTGAATAACTGAATACACCATTACTCTCTTCTTATATTGGCAATAAATAAACATTTTTTTATAGTAAAACACTCTTCGAATGCCTTAAATTTAATTTTAAAGTGTTGCTGTGATGACGTCACGTACACTAACAGTCTTAATTATCACTACTACATTCTATATACTGGTAGTCCGTGAATATGCATGTATTAGCAGTGGACTGGACTACAGACACATTTAAACAAAATGTTAGCCGCCTGCAGTGGCTCAGTGCCTGTTCTTTCTAGAGGTTGTGTGGTGCTTTACCTCGTCTCTTTAGAGCAAAGCAACACACAATTTCTCAAAACAACAGCAAAAAACCTCGTAAATGAATAAATATCTCCAAGATTGAATATATCGTCAGCTATACAGATGTTTATGAACTTCCATTCTATCCCCGTATAAATAACATAAGAATATTTCGCTGATAAACTGAGTTGGAACGGCGCTGCCTTTAGTTTATTGGTCTATTAGGGTTAGTTCAGATTTATTGAAAAGTTTCACAGTTTCAATCATATAGGTATAGATAATTAATCTAATGTATATCCATGCTACCTACATGTATCGTGGATAAAATTGAATAATGATCTTATATGATCGAAAATGTGGAACTGTTCGATAACTCAGAACTTATCCTAAGCCATAATGGCTAAGCAGGACTTGATAAAACGCTTTTCAAAAAGAAACAGTGATGAATTTATTTAAATGCATTTCTAATGCTATTTTGATATGAAGGAAAGGAAGTAATCTGTACTATAGTAACGAAATTTTATGTTGGTTTGTGCAAGCAAGAACTGTTCCAAGAACATATTTGCATCGTGCACAGTTTCGCAACATATATTGCATAATGTGAACTTTACGTTAAGAAGCAGGAAACTCGTATAATTTTTTGACGTCAGTGAATAAATGAGAAGTTTGTAGATAGTCTACTGATGTACGAGACGAAGTAACTGCTCTATTCTTTGGATCGAAATGATATTCCCCGCGATACAATCATTCTATTAAGATAGCTACGGTTAGATATGAAAGCTACGAGGAAAGTTGAGCTCGAAAACAGTTAGGTGTCATAGACACGTATTTTCCAAGTTGAAGAACTATATTTTGTATAAAAGAGAGTTTAGTAAATCACCTTATGGTCAAAAAGATTTTCTCCAGAGCTTCTTTTACAGCTATTCTCTCTCATTTGAACAGTACCTATTATGTTAAACATTCTGTGAGATGTTCTACTAATTTTCTTTGGCAATTCGAATTGTTTTGGTGCTGAGCTTTCCCGAGATTTTGTGGATGTGAGTGTGTGTGTCTATGTGTTTCTGCTGAATGATCCATTACTCTTAGTTTATATGCAGTAGAGGGAAGCTAAGATCATTTCCAGCTTACTTCACATTTCTGGAGTTACAATAAAGCTATACATTGACAGTATACACGAACGCTTATTGATCTTTAGTGTCCGTTCCTAGCACCGATTTGAATTTTGAGTTTGAGAATGTGGACGTAGTTTTATACGTAAAGGGCCGTGCACACGTAGGTTTTTTTCAGTCTTTACACAGACATTTTGATAAGCTCCTACTACTTTTTCCACGAGAATTTAAGAAAAAACAATATAATTGGTATCCATGATACCTGCAGGTATCATGGATACCAACTGAAATAAATAATGATTATATCGTTTTTTATTATATTCTCGTGGAAAAAGTAGGAGGAGCTTAGCAAAAAGTCTGGTGGAAAGACTGAAAAAACTCTACGTGTGTACGGCCAATAAGTTGTAAATGATCTGAAGTGATTCCTCTACGGGTGTTTCTCTACATGTTTCACGGCTTTGCTTTCATTCCAACGAAGACGTTTTAATTGGCAATGAATGTTCTTATGATAGATTCTTTTAAATATCCGATTTTTATCGTGCAGTCTTACCCTTTAGTAATTCAAGGAATTCTGTTAAATGTCGACTATATAATACATCCCATAGACTTTAAATAAATCTGCAGTGATTCTAAATAGTGTATTCTTTCCTTGCACCACAAAAAATTAAACAACTTTCAAGAGATAAATCCAGATTCATTTTTATTGGAAGCGTGACAATTCAAATTGGAACGAAAATATTAATTAGAAAAATATACCGATGAAGCTTATAAGTAGGGTTGTGACAATATGCATTTTAAATCATAGATCCTGAAAGTATTATAGACGGATTGAATTAAGACTAATAAATCGTTCCAAACCAGTGGTATAGAGTATTAGATACCATTTCATTTCGTTTCGTCTATGATATTCGTAAGATCTATGATAACAAATGCATATTGTCACAACCCTACTTATAATTAATAAGTACGTGATACAAATTACAGTTAAATCAATAAAAATGGTCCAATTCAGAAGAGAGGAAAACCCGGGTAGCAGTTTTTCTTTGGCTATTATTGGGACAACATTGGCACGAAAATCATTTCAACCTGGCAATATTAATAACTACACAAGATCAGTGAAATTTATAGTCATCGCTTGTTTGCATATATTTAGATATTTAATTAAGTTAAAGTAAATGAATGAAATGCTGGGATCTTTTCTGTTTGCTGGGTGCATTTGAAAATAATGAAATCAAGTCAATATTATATCATAGATACGCGTTGTTGTTGTTGTTGTTTAATGACCTCTGCTTCATGACGAAGATTTGGAATTAAATATTTGTAAGCAAATAATAACTATATATTGTTATTTTGTTAAGTGTTATATGGTTATGATAGAATTATATTTCTATGATATATTGCTACTTTTTCATATGCGCCCTGGAAACAGAAGCGTTTCTAAAAACTAGAAAAACAAGTCTGTATTTTTCAAACTAAATAGGTAGTTTAATTTTAAAAGTTAGTATTTATGATACCACTATATTTTTTCCATTATTTTCAAATGTGCCCAGCAAACAGAAAAGATCCAAATGCTGTATTCGACAATCGTTTTTAGCGGTAGGTACAAATTTCTTAGCTCCCGATAGAAATAAAAGTTGAATAATTACATAAATCTGAAACCTGGAATACCTAGGAACTTACCCTGATACGGCAGGCAATTCGTTACCAGTTTCTCTTCAACACTCATCGTGTCTAACTCTAGATTATAAATCACCTTCGAGCCAATACCGGTCCGATCGAATAATTTTTTTTAAAATAATGTACCAACAAGGATAAAAAAACTTTAAAAAACGGATTATTTCTTTTTAAATATAAAATCTTAAAATCTTGAATTTGAATTTCACAAAAAAATAATTAGTCGACAAAAAGTTTTGTTGACTTCAGTTTTTAAAATATACAAATCGTATTTCAAAGATCTAATTTTTATATAATGAAAAACAGTTAACCGAAAAAGAGCAACTGGTCAGATTAGTGGAAAGTGATTCACATTATTTAATATTCAATAAAATTTTAAAAGATGGAGAGGAGCTTCCATCTTTCAGTTTTTCTAATTCTTATAATTAGAGTTGTGACAATACGCTTTTAAAATCATAGATCTTAAGAATATCATAGACGAAACGACATGGTATCGAATACTATTTACCGCTGGTTTAGAACCATTCAATACTGCCTAATTCTCTCCGTCTATAATATTCTCAGGATCTATGATTTTAAAAGCCTATTGTCACATAACGGTAAAATGGGTCAACTTCTTCTCGATTTGACAAGAAAATGAAGCGTGGTGACTATTTCTTCACGGTTAGATGATTCACCAGCGTCATCCGTCTACTAGAGAACCTTTTCTTTATATAATAAAATCTGAACTTATCTCGACAAGGTGTAAATAGTAATAGTGTTTGGTGTACAAAGATGCCTTCAGAGTAACTCCTGTCAATCCTACATGTACACACTCTAACATACCTTAAAAAGAGAACATATCTGTTAAATGTCTTGAAACCTTTAAAAAATTCCCTCAATTCCCTTCTCTTCCAAAAAATTCCTTAGCTTAAATGTTTTTGTGTCTTATTTTTCTCATCATCAATTTTTTTATCTCGAAGCACTTTAACAACTTCTGAAATCGAATGAATGAATTTCTCAAGTGTAACTTTTTTCGTAAAGTGATCATTTTTTTCTTGCTTTTTGGACTAAACTGGATTAAGTACTTTTGCATCTCGTAATTCTTTGGTGTATGCGGGGCTCTAGAAAATGGCCCCACTAGATTTTGTCGATGTGTATTTCACAAGAGAAGATGTAGATACTTTTTTTGAAATGCTAAGGATAGTGTTGTACTACTAAAGTAAAGAGTTGCAGTATAAAGATCTTAATCTTAAGTCTATCTTATGTATATTTTATCAAGGAGACAATTTGAAATGAGAATATGGGATATTTGAAACTTTTTTTCGTGATGCCATATGACAAATTTTTGAAGCAGGATTTTTTTTGCCCCAAACCTATCCAACCTATACCCTCCATCACGATTTAATTTCTATTACTTTCTTGCTATTCACACATACAAACTCTATGCCTATCTACCACAACAAAATGACTACCTACATACCTCAATTGTATCTATCTCTCGAACACACACCAACAATGTCGGCAAATGATATATGTTGTGAAATCGCATGTCAAAATGATAATCGAACCCTTTGATGACCCTCGTTCAACCCCCCCTCCAATGGACTCCGTTTTTCAAACACCCAAATTCTTGGTCCCTCTACTTCATATCCCAATTTTCACTGGAAAACTTTTGATGTACTGTTTCAAACATATATGGCAACACCTCATCTATGTTCACAAAATTTATACATCAAATTGATGTGATTTTGAAAATCTACACATCAAACTTTTGGGTTCCTATTTTATAAACCATGTTTCATGAATGACCGCCCTATCGTTATTTTTCAAACTATTTTTATTTTTTTTACTTCCTATCATATTTCACCTTTCACATTCATCATACTTTCCACCTTTCAACTTTTACCCCACCCCCACCCCTCTCTCCACCACATTTCTCCCCCACTCCCCCACACGTTCTCCACTTGAGCAGACCAAGCAGAAGTGGATGTGGAGCGTCAATTTCAGAGAAGCTGTGACCGGATCAACCGAGTAATCAGGGAGAACCATTTTACTATATTCATGCTTTATTCAGTTCATTTGTTAGATTTAAGTCAGTGGTTGGTTGTTCATTTTTTAAACATTTTAATTGGATTTAAGTTAGGCTTGTTTGTAATTGAATGAATATTCAAATTAATCTGTTTTTGCTGATATTGAAGGTACACTATAGAGACAACTGAATAGTTTCATAGTTTTTTTCATTTGTTCAAGTAAATTACTAAATTAGACAATAAACCTAATGCAATCTAAATAAAAGAACAATATTTGGCAGTATTGACTACTGTCATCATATTGACGTCTACAAATTACACTCTGAGTACTAATCACATGAAATTATTTGCACGTTTTTGGCATGTTCTGTTGTTCTGTATTTGCGCACTCTTCTAACTCCTCTATGTTCTTTTCTAGCATGTACATTTTCTATCATTTCACTATCGACATATTATGTCAGTGTTTTATATTTCTATCTGTATTTTCTTTGAATATCTAAATGTCGTCAGTTAGTTACTGTGTCTGTATAAATAGGTTGGATAAGAGAGAAGTTCATCATATCTGATGGTGGTAGAAGTTCAGTATACGTTTTATAGAAGATTAGAGTCGATGTTATAAAAGTTCGTGCAATATAGTTAGTTTCTAATTTTCCGATATATTTATTAGCTGACTATATGTTATTAACAGTAATGATTAAGATCAAATACTTGGTTATTAATCTGTAACCACCCCGGCCCGCCCTTCCATCCCTACTACCCACCGAATTACCTAAACTTCTCCCCCATCGAAATTTTCACTCGTTCACATATTTTCTGAATTCAATCATTTTTGCAATCGTCAACTTTACCTTTTTTTGCAATACCTTCTACATAAATTCTTCTGTCTCCTAACTTCACGTTCGTAACATGTTCTGAACATCACCTCCCAAAATACTCCCTACCGAACTTCCTGATTTCCACACTCTCCGGTGCCTTTTCATTCGCGTCTCCTCAATCAACCGCTCAAGGTACTGACAAAAGAATCCCTCTGGGTTTAGGTACAACTGCCAACATTTCATGTGAGTCTCTGTAATGTTGTACTTTTTTCTAAAAAGCTCGGAATAATCAAACTTGAAGAACTGATAGTAGCTAGTGCAGAGATTCAGATTGCTGAAATGGTTTGATTGTTCCGAGCTTCGCATAGTTAGTTTAGATTATTTTTGCTAGTTTGCATGAAAGTTCAGAAGTAAATGTAGAGGCACTGCACTAAGCATGACTTTTATTGGTATCTCTATTACATTGCTTGAATTTTATTTCCAAGTTGACAACCACTGCAGTTCCAGGGGGATATGAATTCTTACAGGATCTTACCAAAATTTGAACACTCGAAGTGATGATAGAACTCTAATTTTAATATTTTCTAATTAAAAAATCCAAATTAAACAGGAAATAATTATATTTCTTTATTACCATATGGATAGAGAGGACAGAGGGAAAGAGAAGAATACGGGGAAGAAAATATTATGCATGTCTTAGTTATTGGGATTAACCTGTACATGGAGGGTGGCCTTATATTGGGACAGCAATCTGTAGATGTGGCACATCAGCAAAGTTAAAGTTGAGCAAGTGTGTACGGGTTACCATCTTAATTGACGCATCTCATTCTTGTATTAAAATTAAAAAAAAAAAATAATAATAATCACTAAATATATTAAGCAGTTTTACGTAAATATGTTTACATTAAATTAGTAAAATACGGTAATGATTGTAGCCAATTTTATCAAATATTTCGAGAGCATTTAGTTGATATTTTAGCATGTATTTGCACAGATTGCTTAATTTAGAAACTACCTACTCACCAACTCAAAGAATTTTTTCCATAGCTCTTGCATGAAGCTCTCACTTGCACATTTTTACCTGATTGTTGTTGTTGCTTCATACCTGATTTCATAAATCTGCAGCATCCAAGACCAGGAACGTGGATCTCAACCATCCCCAACCAACCAACCAACCAACCATCCGTCCACTGAACCTTCACTTTCAACCAACCACAACTTTCCTGTGTTTGCCTTTCAACCCTGTTTCTATTTTTAAGTTTTACCCCCACTTCTACTTTCCACTACAAAAAGGGAAGGGAACAAATAACTCTATGTTGGCTCATACATCAAAGAGGACCGTTATGGCAGTATATATTAATTTGTATTTCACTGTAGTGGAGACAATTAAAGCAGACAGACGCTTTTACATATAATCAAAGAAGTAGCTGAAATTTTAGTCTAGAACTGTTACTGAACATCATTAAACACTGTAATAACTAGAAAAGTGGTAAATTTGCCAGCTAATAATGATATGTCAGTGCATGTTGAATGCTTGCTTTACTTTCTTGTGTGTTGAATTTTATTTCGGAATTGTTTATGCATGTCATTTATGATTATTTACAAATATTGTCTTTTGATACTTAGTATTCACGTAAACAAAATAATGTACTGCAGTTCTTATTATTTGAATGTAGTAATCTTCTTGTTTTGATAATTAGTTGCATTTAATTTTAATTAATTTATGGAATCACATTTCCTGTCCTATCATGTTTCTTGCTTAATTGATAATTCCTCAGTTTTATGTAATTCAGAAAACCTAGAGAAGAAAATGAAGAATACATTTTTAATTACAATTAATTTTAACTTTTTACTATTCCAAATCCAACTGATAGAAGACATATAAGTCCTTTAAATGGGTTACTAAATAGTTTCTGAATTTCTTAAGTAGCTTAGTCAGTATTTAGAAGCAATTCACATAAATACCAAAATACCGGTTTGAAATTAATACGATATATAAAGATCATGAAACTGAGGAATGAATCGTTTCTTGAAAATAAATTCAATATTTAGTAGTTTTTTTTTTTAGATTTACTCGCAAGCTGTAATAGTATTATGAATTAGACTTATTTTATCCATTCATTTCTGTAGTGAATCAATGAAGCAGAAAAACAAGACCTGTTATAAGAATTATTGTTGATTTCGTTAGATGAATAGGTGGTACAGAATTAAGACATTCCTTTTGAATGTATTTCTTACTAATTTATTTTCCTCTATATTCAACATGCGTCCCTTTGGAATCTTGCTGCTACCTTAAATATTCACATGAAACCCGGTGAAATCTTACGACAAAAACAGCAGTCCAGTTCTGTCTCGAGCAGTTACGTGGCACGCGTCAACCAACGAACCTCAAGTAGCCCAGTATCCAAAAGCGCGACCTCAACCAAACAGATTCTGCCAACAACACGGAGCTCCAGCGCAAAAGCAACTGCACAACAATCCAATAACCAAGGGTATAATAATACAAAACAGCAACAGCAATCCCAATCTCTCAAGTTACTCCAAAATGATTCACGAGAACAGGCTAAAGCACTTTCGTCACAGAACCCACTCGACACACTCCTAGATGAATTGCAAACCTTTTCTGCTAACCCAGCAAATAAATCTAGAATGCCCCCACCAATTGCCAAGAAACCAGTAATGGTGTCTAATTCTTCAACAATCCAACCACCAAATCTTCCAATTGCTAAACCAAAACCAGAAATAACATGCATCATCACACAAACAACTTTGGATCGAGAGGAATCAATCAAAGTAACTTTAGATGAAGATCTGAAAGCTTCAAGTCGGTCAATAGAGAAACAAGAGACATCTTCAATTAGATCACAATTAGAAAACATTTTGGAACGAGTGTCCGACAAGAAGAAGATAATGAGCATTCAAGAATCAATGTCTCCTTCCGGATTGGAATTGGGAGCCTCTGCTGCATCATTGGCTGCTTCAAACAACAGCTCATCACCTTCTGAGAGCTCCAAAATCATACCTAGTAGCAGTGTGATGATTGCTTCATCACATTATAAGGGGGAATCAAATTTAAAAACCAGTTCAACTCAAATCGGTTTAGTTCATTCCACAGCAAACACAGTTACTTCACCTCGCTTCGACTCTGTCAACTCATCAAAAGTATCACAAATGCTAGTTATGGACGAGCAAAGACTCTTCAAACCAATATCTGCTGATATGCTGCTTGGACATTCTCAACTACCGTCAATTACTGATCATATCATGAACATTCCTAAACCTCAATCAGCTAGTGATATATCGGGTAGATCTGCTTTCAATTTTGATTATTCAGAACTTCGTAAGCAAGCGTATTCCGAACGTCGACTCAGCTTAACAGAGTCTCTGATGAAGCGAACACAACCTGGTGGTATAGCACAATTAGAGAACACAAGAGGTTCTGCAGAACAATTATCCTCAAGAGTAAAATCTACTAATCTGCATAAGTCTTCTAAGAGTAACTTATTTGAATTTAATACGCAAACCTTACCGAAAGTATTGCCCTCTCACCAATTGCCGAGAGAAGTAACTAAACCAAAAGCTACGAAGCCTATTCCTCCACCGATATCAACCAATCCTGGATCTCCGTTACTTGATATTCAACCACTTCTAACCGCTATACCACCAACTCCTACTACGACTGCTAACTCCCCCACTCCAGTGTCCGCCGAAAATTTACGAGAGGTAATAGATTCTCTAAAAGTTGGCAACCTACCTGGAAATCTCTCAGCAACTGGATTTTTGGGCTCTGGAGTAATAATTCGAGATGGAATAATCGTAAGAAGACTGCCTAGTTTTCCAAGCTCCGATTCACAAGCCTCAACATCTCCAGTTAAAGGACCTTCTCCTCCAAATACTCCCAAAAAACTGTCTTCCCCTCTTACTCCTAGAAGAACCCAAAGGTTCATTCTCCCTGCTTCATTTTCAACTTCTTCAGAAGGAAGGGATTCCCCAGGAGCCCAACTACGTTTCGATACTCAAAAATTCCCTCCCCCTCCGGTTCCCCGATATAAGACTAGGTCTCCTGGTGCTTCTCCTAAAAGTTTAAAAAGCCCACGAAGTCCTAGAAGTCCCCGCAGCCCCCGAAGTCCTCGAAGCCCGCGAAGTCCCCACAGTCCCCGAAGTCCCCGATCACTTTCATACAGAAAAGCATGTAGTCCTACAAAATCAGCATTCCAATATCCATCTCCGAACGATCTTAGCCCATCTAGAAACTACAATTATAATCACCCTGATTTTACTAACAAATTGAATAAAAATGTTGAAGTGAAACTCGTTCAGCCAAAGATCAAAGATAAAATAAAAGTAATGGTGCCAGTGAAATTTTCAGATCATAATGTGATTAAAAACACAGACGGTCGACAGTTATTCGAAAACTCTTCTAGGACACGACCACCTCTTCCGAAAAGCTCTTATAGTGATGAATCAACCACATCACTATCCTCTGCTTCGGCAAAATCCACACCAGATGTCAGTAGTAGTATTTCTACCATTCCGGAGAAACGAAACATTGACAAGAAACTAGCTGTTAATCAGTACATGATGCCTAAAATAGCAGGAAAATTGGATAGAATAAGCAGTAATAGTAGCAGTACTGAGAGCGTGAACTCACAAGAGCATTTATCTAGCCGTGGATCTACAGGAAGGATGTCTGAAACCAGGCATTTCATTATAAATTCGATTGATAAGGAGAAGAGAGGTATAAAAGCAACAGCTAAGGAATATAGCGAAATTCTTGGCCAATTGTCTAAAAATTCACAGTTTTATGTTCCTCGTAATTACAAAAGAGAAGATAAAGAAGACACCAGTTCTCGATCAGCAACTCCCAGAGTTACGATATCTGATGATGCTAAGCAGAAACAAGAAATGCACGAACAGCGCCATGCCGATCTCATTCGGCGGCAGAAGCAACTGCAGGAGCAGTACATAAGGCTTCAGAATATGCAGAAACAAAGTGACAATCGCTTGTCAACGACAAGTCTGGAGACACTTCAGAAAGATTTAGTGGCTAAACAAGCCACAGCGAAATCTTTGAAAGCAAAGAGAGATCTCTTGAAGAAGACTGGCAGCGAGAGCAATCTACTTTGCAGGACCGGCTTAAGCGTAGTTCCTTCAACAGCAAGTGGCTCCATGAGCAACTTACTTTCAGTGAATGCAGCTGAAGATGAGGATGATATTATAGTTAGGACAATGTGCGTCAAAAACACAACCAACGTCAACAAACCTTGCAGCCCAACTAGTATCCTATCCATGGACTGGTCTGCTGTGAACAAACCAACTGTCACCTCATCCCAAAACATGAGCAGAACCATAGTGGTTGGCTCTAGCTCTTCTCCATCAGTCAGCATCTCTAATACTGTTAATAATCCTTTTCGACAGCAGAACACCAAACCAACAGTTACGACTAAAATTCTCGGTGGAAACCTCGCTCCCACTAAGAAGTTGTACCTCTACAAAAACTCTCCGCAAGCAAAGAAGACAACAGGATTCCCTGCTGAACCTCCCAGCAAAACTGTCACTACTCCCTGCACTTCTACTTCGTAAAGGAAGATGCGATCAAATTTGCTTCGCTAGAACCGCGCAAACTTTATTTATCTGCGTGCCAATTCGATTGATTATTAATAATATTGGAGACATTTATTCAAAATTAGATGTACCCACCACTCAGTTAAGTATTACATACATGATCATTTTTATCAATAATCGTCAGCTTTTCGTTCTGTATTCGAATGAAATTCAGGAGCATTTTAACATCAACATTTAGTCAGACTTGAAAATTTTTGTTAGTAGTTCTATAAATATTTATTAGACGTATAAATATTATTTATGAATTTTTTAGTATATTGGATAGAGTAGTAAAAGTCTAGCTGTTATGTACATAATATATATAGCTTTAAATTACAGGATTTTCAATGGAAAATAATATTTTCGCTTCATTATATCTAATCAATGTGAAACATTTTAGATGTTCAATGTTTATTTGTATCACTAATTTGCCCTCAGTAAGTCAGTAGGGTAAAGGACCAATTACCAAATGCGAATACAACCACCGAGAGAAAATAGCAATAGGTTGAATTTTTTGTGAAAATATCAATAACTCGTTATTTTAATGCTCATATTTTAATCTAATAATTAGGGTTGTGACAATATGCGTTTAAAATCATAGATCCTGAAAATATTATAGACTGAGAGAAATAAACAGTATTAGATCGTTCTAAATCAGCGGTATACGGTATTCGATACCATTTCATTTCATCTATGATATTCCTAAGATCTATCATTTTAAAAGTATATTGTCACAACCCTAGTACAACCTATTTAAATTTTCCTTTGGTATCTACTTCACATCTGGTGATTGAGACTTTATACCTAACTATAAAAACTTCAAAAAGAAACTTCAAAAATAATACTCGTTCGAGTTCCCATGTCACTTGCGTTCTCTCAGATTTTTTGTACATAAACTCGGTCCCCCGAATAAAGCATTAATATTACTTAAGGGCCGTACACACGTAGGGTTTTCAAGTCTTTCCACCAGACTTTTTGCTAAGCTCCTCCTACTTTTTTCCACGAGAATATAAGAAAAAACGATAAAATAGATAAGTATTATATAGTTTTTTCTTTATTCTCGTGGAAAAAGTAGGAGGAGCTTAGTAAAAAATCTGGTGGAAAGATTTTAAAAACCCTACGTGTGTACGGCCCATTAGATTCTGCACCTCCCACTCAATCTAGACTAGAATCTGCACATCCCTTATTTAAAGATTTAAACAAAATATCATTAGAACGACTGAATCAAAGTTTTGCCTGTACTTTCATGTGTCAAATTTTGCTAAGATTTTTTCCAATTTGAATGAAATTGTTTCCCTGTACATAATATCATCAGGCTTTCGACCACTAAAGCTTCGGTGTGCCAAATGTTATCGTAAGTAGTCAGTTGTCGATAAAAAAGAAGCTTCAATCGGAAAACAATTATTTAGCAAATTGCTATTTTTTCGACAGAATCAATTCATGTGATACCAGTTTCTGTATTATGAGGTATTTAGTTATCTGAAATTTTCAAAATTTTAGCGAACTGGTAAATTTTTCAAATTTTTAACAAAATTTAGTTTGAAAAATTCAGAATTTTAGAGAAATCTCCTGTAAAATTTGAAAATCTACAAATGTACTCTAAAAAACATTTATAACAATTTAATGGAAATACTGAATTAAATGTATAGATGAATCGTCTGAACTAATCACTAGATTCCAGTAAATGTTTATGTACCTTTCGCTATCTCTCTCTAAATAGTTTAAATAGAAAAGATCTCCAAAAATAGAACGTTGCTCAGTTAAGAAATAGAATTTGTATCAACAGTTTATAGAGTTTTTTCAAGAGTAAACTTATAAACCAATTGATGAATTAATAAATAATGAATAAATAACTCGCTTCGTGATATCAGAATTATATCATGCAACAGGATTGTCTGTTTAGATTTTTCACTATTTACTATTATGTAAATTATTTTAATTTTGAAGAGAATCAATTTGCTGAATTTTATTGTTAGTAAATTAGTTTCGTCTTATTGATTTCTAATGAAAGTATTTAATTATTATACAATTAAAAGTGCATTGATTTCATTATCCCATGAAAATGAATAGAGAAGAACCAAAATTAATTAAAATAATTTATTTAGTAGGGGTTTAACGTCTGCTTCGGAACCGAAGGCCATATAGGTGAAATAAAAAATAAATTAAGTACAAGGGATTGGAAGAAGAAGTCAGAAAGGAAAGTGACTACATGAACATAGTCACCTACCACCGTCAGTGACAAGCTCATGGATGCAGAAAAGCTACTCCGTGAATGCAGTCACTTACCAAGGAATGTGACGAAAAGGAACACAAGCACCTGTGACTGCACTCACGAATGGAAGAGGAAAATAAGAGGTGGATAGTAAATGAAGTGTACGAGTCTACCTAACACAAAATCTAAGACCTCGTAGTTGAAGAGCATAACCCTAGCGCTATCCTCTAAAACTGCAAGTAGCGTTAAAAAATATTTTTCACATTATTCGCATCTCGAATTAACGAAAAGTTTCAAAAGCTATAGCGAAAAAAAAGAACAGTCTACAATAAGTTTAAACAAATAATACTAAATAATATGGAGGTATCTTCAGTTAAGATAAATTTAGGGTAAGTTCTTAATTATCGGTCAGGTCCACATTTTCGGACACGAGAAAAATATATATATATAATAATTATTATTTTTATTTTATTTGGTATCCATGATGCCAAAAAAAAATTTGCTGGGACGATTGGTCATACTCCAGGAGCGTGACCGGTAAATTCCACCGCGGAAAGTTCCACCAGGAAGATTCCACCACGGAAGATTCCACCGTCTTTAAATGACGGATGTGGAAGATTTTGAAAAAATAAACAAACTATCAGTATAAATAAACAGTTTATTTTAAAAAGTATTTTTAAGTCTAGGTAATTTATAATTATATTTGAACAAATCTTGTTTTTAAATATAAAACAATTAATTAATCCATTATATGGGTATTAAATATTCAACTGGTATTATAATCGTGACAGAATATGACGCGGGTATGCAACACTGCTAAATTTAACTTCTTGAAACAGAAACACTAAAGTTCAGATTTTAATATCTGATACAAAAATAAATTCATTCATTATTGAAAGTCTTATTATTGAGTAGTAATATGACAAACATGAAACATGTTTGTCATATCTATATTTCTTTAGAGAAAATTTAATTCAGCGACCTGCTGAACCGTATGTTCAAAATTTAGTTGAAACGCTTTAAATTTAAAGTTTATTTTGTAAGACTTTCAATAGAGATTATTAAACAGTTTCGGAAAGTTTCAGCTTTGTAATTTTTCTATTTTTATTAAAATATATCGATAATAATTAAACATTTTATTTCAGTACGTGTCAAATTTATTTTTTTGTTCCACCTTTTATCATCACTGATTTAAATTGAAATATATATTAGTACATTTAAAAGCATGTGCGATAGATAATATACATAACGTAAAATGTATGCATCAAAATATATTATCCTAATAATTTCAGTTTCAACATATATATATGTTTAAAAGAGAATGAAATGGGATCAAGATTGTTGATCACTGGAGCAGTGGAACTTTATTGTTGAATTTAAACGATTTAAATTTATTTAAAAGATCGTTTGATCTGTCTATTATTTCGTATGTTCGTCTTAGGCCCATACTATACTGGCAGTTTCACCGCCGCGGTGCTACTACTTTGCTACTGCTTCTTAAAATCCAAAGTATACTAATACTGGGCTGTGAAACCGCGCCAGATACGTTTTGCAGTGTATATTGCAGTCTATACAGTGTTTACAGTGTTTTAAACATCAATTGGCATTACAGATTATTAAAAAAATGTTAGGGATATAAGCTATGCAAGTGAATGATTCTTCTAAATTTGCCATTAGTCATATATCAACCTATAGGTACCTATTTCAGTTTTAGTTATCTGTCGCAAGAATTCTGCTGTTATTCAAAAAATAATAAATTTACAACACTATTCAGTTATAGGTAGACTGAAAAAATCTGAAGTATGCACACAGCTTTATAAGATTAACGATTGTTTTAATTATTCTACAAGCTCATATCTAGAGCAATATAAAAAGCTAACTTTTATATTTTATTAAAAGCTAACTTTAAGCTTTTATAAAAAGCTAACTTTAAGCTTTTATAAAAGCTAACTTTTTATAAAAAGCTAACTTTTAGAGCAGCGGAATGTTTGGTTTTTGGCGTGAACTGTGATCAACAAAAAAAAAACGAATATGTTCAAATTATACAAAAATTTATTAGGTCTATATGAGAGAGATTATATATGAATATATTGAAACAATGAAGAAATGTGAATATTTACCATCACAAAAATGTAATTAACGCATTAGGAGATATAAGGAAAGTACACTAGATATTTCTAACTAGTGTACTTTCCCCGTTATAAATGACGGGGTTTCAATAGAAATTGAATGTTGATTCAAAATTAATGGGGAATCAATAGTAAAAGAAAAAAAAATGTATAATTTAAAAAAATTATGTAAAAAAAAATGTAGCTACCTATATAAAAAATGTGTATCTAAATAAAAATTTATGTAAATGAATATATATGTATATAGAAATTTATGTAATTAAAAATTTATGTTAAGAATTAAATATAAAAAAATATATACGTATTTTTTTAAATATTAGTTGTATTGGTATATCTTCTACTTTAAACTGGTCTGTGATTGTGCTTATACTTTGACTGCCGCGGTGAAACTGCCCAGTATACATTGCAAACGGTGCTACCGCGGCGGTGGTAACGCGTCCAGATGCGGTGCCACCGCCTAGCGCCGTAGCAACGCAGACTGCCAAGGCGGTAGCACCGCCAGTATACTTTGCAACTTTACTTTTCAATTAATTTACCCGTGATTAATTGAAGATGCGTAAACTGGGCAGTAGCACCGCGGCGGTGGAACTGCCAGTATAGTATGGGCCTTAGCTTATCTCACAGGCCAATTGACATAACATTACATATTCTCATAATTTCTTAACTTTTTAACTGATGAAATGTTGTCCGGTTTACACCAAAAACACATTTTTCTTTGAATCAGTTTCATTAAATGTTATATCTTTTGTAAATGAAATCCATTATTAGGCGGTGGAATTTTCCGTAGTGGCATTTTCCGGCGGTGGAATATTCCGTGGTGGAACTTTCCAGCGGTGAGGCTTTCCTGGTGGAACTTTCTGCGGTGGAATTTTCCGCGGGGGAATTTACCTAGAACCTCCAGGAGCTATTTGATCAGATTTTGGGAGCGATTGGGTCAAAGGTCAAGGTCATGGAAATTTCAAAATCCATGGAAGCGGCGGCGAAGTACGTGTGCCCGGTCCAGTTTCATTATTTAATACCAACCAAAAAAAATCATAAATATGATTCAGGATCGAATATGTGACACCGTCCGATAACTCGTAACTTACCCTCAGTGTTTTTATAGGTTTCTTAAAAGGCCATAATTGTGCTATCTAAATCAGAGGTTCTTAAAGTATTTTTCTCGCACACCCCTTGCTTTTCTCAGGCACCCCCTGAGCATTAATAAATTGATAAAAAATACAATTATAATGTATCTGGAATTATTACGTTGTGAGAATTTAAAGTGAAAAAGTGAGGAAAAGGAATGTTTTATTTACATTCTGCATGATATTAACAGAAAGAGCCGACAAACATATAAGTAACATATAAAACAAGCTATAAACATTAAACAGTCCAGACATAATTGGGTGCAAGGTATCCCACTTCTTTTAAGTCTTTCCACCAGACTCTTTGCTAAGCTCCTCCTATTTCTCCACGAGAATATACGAAAAAAAAATATAATAATAATTTATTTCAGTTGGTATCCATGATACCTGAAGGTATCATGGATACCAACTGAAATAAATAATAATGTTATCGTATTTTATTATATTCTCGTGGAAAAAGAAAAGCTTAGCAAAGAGTCTGGAGGAATGACTTGAAAAACTCAGCGTGTGTACGGCCGTCAAGAACCACTGCTCTAAATGAAAACATCCTAGGTTAATGATGTTGAATGGTGACAGTTTCCTCCTAACCAATCTTGGTTGTTGTTCCTATCGGCAAATTAGGGAAGCAAATTAATTTGCTGGAAGCTGCCCACAGAACACACAGAATAATTTGTCTAATGGGTTGGAACTGAACAGGAGAGGAAAGAGACAGCCATTAAATTATTACAAGGTTTTTTTGAAGATTTTTTTGATGATGACGGGTGCAACAAAATGAAAAAATTACAAGACCAACTTCAAAGATTTGGAGCATTCTACACCATATGTCAAAATCTCAGCTCAATCGGACGAGTACTATTGGTAGTTAGCAAAACCAGGATACGATTCACTTATTGTAAATCTATATGTTGCTTAAAAAAATTAAAGCGTATTAAAAGATTAAGATAATTATAAGTATGATATTTAAAAAAATAATTTGTAATCATAGTATATGCGTGCCGTCAAAACTGACGGTATTTTTACCATATCAATTTTATGTTCACTGATGGTAGTTCAATTTATGTAATAATTATTATCCCTGACTCCGCTTTTACTCCAATATTTTCAACTGAATAAAATTAATTTAGTTATTGAAACCATTTATTGAACTGATATCAGAATAATTTCCTATCCATGCTATCAGCTGCTTGACAAGCGTATTATTAGGTTAGTGTGACGGACAGACAGAAGCAGTTCTTAATATAGTATTGATTACCCAATGACAATATTTTAATCATGTAAATTTGACATTATTAGCTACAATTATGAGCTCAAGTAAAGCCCCATGATTGTTAATTTCTATTTAAAAAATTCTCCATAAAAAAATGCATTTTTTCTAATAACAAGAAATGAAATTATAATAAAAAGTAAACATGTTGCTCATTTCTAATTACGTAAAGTTTTCAAAATAGAATTTCCTTTCCAATTAGAAATTTCTATTTTCTCTTTCAGTAAATAAAAGAACAAACAGTAAAACTATCGCATCGGCATCTCCTTTTAATTGGATTTCATCCTATGAACTTTACCACTCATGGAATTATACACAGACACTTCAAACACTTTATTCACACAGCTGTTCATTTTGTATCTATTCATTTATTCATTGTACACAGCATATAGTCTGTTTGTACAGCCAAGGATTATTTTCCTCCATGCAATAGAGTAAGTTACGAATTATCTGTCAGTACTACATCTTCGGTCATATAAGAAAAAACAATATAAAAATTGTTATTAGATAGCACTGTTGAATAATAATAATTTATATATTGTTTTTTCTTATATGACCCAAGATGTAGTTCTGACCGATAATTCGTAACTTACCCTAGATATTAAATTAATGTTTGGAACTCAAATACATTGTCAAAATATAATAATAATAAATAAATAGATAATATAATAAACTGATAAATTTTCAAAATATGGAATACTATATTTTTTTCAAAATTCAAGTAAACTGTTCGATAGAGTCCTACATTTTTTTGAATATATTAAAGAAAAAAAATAATTCAAATTAACCATTCGATAGGTAGCTTTTCTAATAAATTTTCAAAAAATTGAATGACTTTTTATTTAAATCCAAATAAACAATAAATAAATAAAAACTAGGGTTTTATGGTGGGGCCATAGAAGATTAAGAGTGGACTTCACTCCTCTATGGCCCCACCATAACTTTCTAATTGGGAATCAAGATAATTATTTAGAACAAAATATATATGTATGTCTAACCATAGCTAATTTTCTAATTAAATATTTCACTAAAAATCTAAATAATATGAAAGGGATATACAATAATTTTTTTTAAGTTAAAGAAAAGCTTATCTGATATTTGCTCTGTAACTTTCAATGCACTAAAACTAATCTCAAATATAAATTAAAATGTCACCCAGGTATTTTCAAATGTTCATTTCTTAACACCAGCATTAATATACATTGAAAAGATTTAGGCTATTCTGTTGACCAAACATGTAAGTTTGAATTATTAACTATGAATACCTATCAAAATTACCAATCTCACGGTTGTTCAGATTTGGGGAATAATAAACCAGTTATGATTGAATTTTCTTCTTCATCAGTATTCATAGGGCAAGACATTTTCACCATTGAATGTAAACTTTGCATGTCCGGCGCCAATCAAGTCCTTTGTTGCTCTAATCTCTTTAAAGTATGAATATTCAATTTAATTCAAGTAACACGCACATTGAGGTAATGCTATAAGAGTATGACAGTACATCTAGTAGTGACATGCCATTGGTAGAGTACTGTTAGCTCCAAGGGACTCCTAGGATGAAGATATCTATTTACCTCTGCTTATTACTATTGGTGAGAACTATTCAGCACTCTATTTACCATTTTTTTTGGTTGTTTTTCTATTTATCATTTTTTTAACGCTGCTTACTGTTTTAGAGGATAGCGCTAGAGTTATGTTCTTCAACTACGAGGTCTTATATTTTTGTGTTAGGCAGACTCTAAGGCTTCATTTACTATCACCTCTTCATTTTCCTCTTCCAACCGTGAGCGCAGCCACCAGTGCTTGTGTCCCTTTTCGTCACATTCCTTGGTAAGTGACAGCATTCACAGAGTAGCTTTCTGCGTCCACGAGCATTTTAGTCAACGATATGGTCGAAGCAGATGGAAACATAAAAAAAGTAATATCAAAATAAATTGATTTATTAAAACAAAAGGTAAAGTAAAGTAATCATAAAAAGAAATCATTATGAAATCTGTATTTTGACTAATATTAGTGTGAATGTATAGGTAGGTATACCTATTTTCTCTCTGGAACTTTGAGAGAATTTGATCATTTTTCCTGGCTCTAACTTATACACATGTCTAACTGTATGCTGTGTAATAGAAAAACATTCTTATTGGAGGAAAGGTAACGATATTTGGTTATCTGAAGTAAAATCTAATTGATTTTTTAACTCTGTGTTTTTTTTTCACCAACAGTCATTTCACGATGTCAAATCAGCCGATAATGTCTCAGGTAAAAACTTTTAATTAAAAGTGTGATAATTGAAATTAAAATTAGTAGAGAAACCGACCATTTGATAAAAATTTATGATCTATAAACGAGACATGATTAGGATTCAATCTATAACATTGGTATACAGTGAAACTCTTTAGTTATGAAGTTTTGGTTCCTTCATAACTTAGAGCCACTTCATAACTCTGGGGCACTAAATATTTTCTATGATTTTTTAAAATCATAAAATTCTGTATCGAAGAATAGTAAACTTCAATTATTGGTCTTATAGTAAAGTGTTTATATGTTGATGTTTCTTCGGATTTCTATATCAATATGAAAACTTAATCTTTCATTTCATTATAATATAATCATCCATATAGTCGAAACAGATGGTAAGCCAATAATAAATTAAATTACATTTCTTCATTTACGTATGTGAACCATCAACCCTGATGAATTTAATAAACAGTGTCAAAGTATGAACACTCATTGATCAATACAAGAGTCTCGACGACAAGTTAATTCGCATGATCAATTACCACATTGTGCTTATGATTGCTAAAGTTACAATAGGTTCTTTCCATGAATAAATGACAAGTTTCATGTCTTTTGTTCCTGTACAAGCTGGTCGTAGCTCCAGAATACCTACAGCTCTCTTTGCTGACTTCATTGAAAAGGCTACAGGTGGTGATGCCCTCTGCACAGCTATACTACTCACAGATGAGCAAGACGAAACCCTAGCTGAGGTAATATAGTAATAACTAGTGTGTTACCTGTCAAAAATGACAGGCTATAAATATTATGTAATTTTAAAAATTATCGGATTTTTCAAAAAAATTTCAGATTTTTTCTTTATCCGGAATTTTTCAAAAAAATATTTGGATTTTATCCATTGATTTTATGGAATTTATTTTATAGAAGGTTCTAAATTCTAAATTATGTTCATAAAGAATAAAAAATATGTCATTTTCAATTAATTCGGTTTCACTGTTTCAAAACAAAGGCCATATTTGAAATATCAGGATTCCCAAACACCTAATTAAAATATTTTCGTTTTCTTTTTTCCAGATATCAGTACTACTCTCAGAGATGAATGTTGCTACTTACTTGGAGAGAATAAACCACTCCATCAATGGGACACTCATGGAGGCACTCAAAAGAGCCAAATTGGTGGGATAGATTGCTTATCTTTATCTATAGTATCTATCCTAATAATGCCCGCAATGTGTTTGTTTATTTATTAGGTGTCCGCTTTTACACTACAGGTATTAAACATAAAGAATGTAACTATGATACGCACGGGAATATATTGAATTTATATTTAAATTCCACAAATTTTTTAAATGTTTTTTATCTATAAAATCGATTAGATTAATAAATTAATTTTAATTGAATTCATTAAAAGTAACCTAATAACGGGTAATAAATTGGTATTGATGATGACCCGTTATTTTACTGGGAAAGTACACTAGTCTATCCTAATAATGACCGTTGTGAGTTTGTTCATTTACTTATTTGGTATCTGCTTTTTAGGAATGATAGAAAATTTATAAATTTTTATGGTAAGCTCTACCGCAAATACAGACTGCTCAAATATATTATTGCGGTGAAAAAAATGAATTCGTAAAAATAAATAAAATAATGTCATGTAATAACATGAAAGTAATATCATTATGTTATTAAAACATGCTCTATGTTTTTAGGATAGATTATTATACCAAAATTAATACAAGGTATTGAAAAATCGTTATTCTTATCGGGAAAATACACTAGTACTATAACAAGATCTGCGTCCGTATGGTCACACTTACAATAGGTAACACATTTTAAAAGGAGAAATTAATCATTTTTGTAATATCAGGACTACGAGTCACAAAGCATTAATAATTGGAAAAAAAATCATAGTTTTGAATTTTGAAAGAGGAATATATTAATTAGTTAAATCAGTATATGTGTATTGATAAAACGTTCTTGCATTTAAATGGAATTATAAACTCATGACATTAAATTGAATTATCAAAAATTGAACAACATATGTAGTGTAAAAGCATATAGTAGAGTTTTATATTAGGACTAGTGTACTTTTCCGTTAAAAATAACGGGTCATCATCAATACCAATTTATTGCCCGTTATTAGGTTACTTTTAATGAATTCATTTAAAATAAAATTTTCTGCATAGTCTATTTTTTTTATAGACAAAATACATTCAAAAATTGAATAAAAACAGGGGAATTTAAATATCAAGTCAATATATTGGCGTGCGTATAATAGATACATTCTTCATGTTTAATACCCGTAGTGTAAAAGCGAACAGCAAATAAATAAATAAACACACGATGGGTATTATTAGGATAGATTCAAATATTCAATCTGGAAAACTCTATTTTAATTGCATGACTCTTCTATCTATACTAATAATTTCCCTCGTGCGTTTGTTTATTTATTTATTTGTTTGGTGTTCGCTTTTACACTACGGGTATTAAACAGGAAGAATGTAACTATGATACGCACGGGAATATTTTGACTTGATATTTAAATTCCCCTGTTTTTATTCAATTTTTAAATGTTTTTATCCATAAAATAAATTAGACTAATGCAGAAAATTTAAATTTAATTGAATTCATCAAAAGTAACCTAATAACGGGATGATGACCCGTTATTTTTTACGGGAAAGTACACTGGTATTTAATAATTGATTACAACTACTGTTGTGGGAAAAGGGAGAGGATCCACTTATGAAAAAAAAAAAGGACACTTGAAAATAAAGATAAATTCAGTCGTCCCAGGTCTAATATTGAGTACGCTAATATGAATTTCTGAATTAATATAAATTATCATGTGATTGGAAGGGATACAAGGTTTTATTTATAAATTTAATTATTGAACTATATATACACTCACTCACACAACTCTCACACCAAAACACACATTCATACATAAAATTGGTAGATATAATTTGAATACGAAAATAAATACTTATTATGTACTAACAGATAAATAATTTTAAATAGCTATATCCTATTTAGGTTAGTAAATATAATTAAAGTATTAGGCTAACTACCAGGTGCTGCAGACCATTTTTTGTCTGAATAGGTAGTTTCCCAGCAAGGTAGTTTCCCAACAAGGTAGTTTTCAAGCAAGGTAGTTTCCCAGCAAGGTAGTTTTCAAGCAAGGTAGTTTTCAAGCAAGGTAGTTTTCAAGCAAGGTAGTTTTCAAGCAAGGTAGTTTTCAAGCAAGGTAGTTTTCAAGCAAGGTAGTTTTCAAGCAAGGTAGTTTTCAAGCAAGGTAGTTTTCAAGCAAGGTAGTTTTCAAGCAAGGTAGTTTTCAAGCAAGGTAGTTTTCAAGCAAGGTAGTTTTCAAGCAAGGTAGTTTTCAAGCAAGGTAGTTTTCAAGCAAGGTAGTTTTCAAGCAAGGTATACACAAGTAGATTTGCGCATCAAGAGCTCCACTCAGATTTAGAAAAGGCAGGTCAATGAACGATCTGTAATGATCAAAAAAATACTAATCACACACTATTCATAGAATGGAAAAACAATTAAAACTAGAAATTCAACCAAGAAAAAAAAACGAATAATTAGCTATTAAAGAACACGTAGAATCTAAGGAATATAAAAATTTAAGGAAAAGAACACATGGCAAAGGTTTGATAGTACAATTCAAGGAGAAATGATTAAAGTGATAAAAAAAAAAAGAGAAATATTGGAAACTAATTTGATCAAAGTACACTTAAATTAATAATTTAATATAGTAACACTTACGCTGGTTGACTGCGTTATTCCAAAGCTCTTAACCACCAAATACTTTCATATCAGAATTTTAGTAAACGTATATATATCTAGTGAAATTAGGCTAAAACAAAGAAATGAACATTTATTGAAAATTGTTGACTACTTCCCAATCAAAAACCGGTAAGAAATTAATTTCAATTAAGGTTACCGGAATTACCACCACGCAGATAAAAATAAGAAAAATTCCAATAGTTTACACCATTCCAGACAAATATTCAGTAATCAAAATTTACAATTTCTGCAACAATCAGTTCAGCACGATAAACATTAGGTTAAGCCAATTACATAAATTACCCATTATAATAATGAACCATCATAATATCATAAGAAAATGAATAATTAAACCATACACAAGCTAAATTAAACAATAGACCGTCAAACTGCACTCTAAACAAAAATTCCAAATCGCACGTTCATCTCGGTAAGCTGGCTAAGGAATACAGGTATCACCTGCTACGGTCATACTTAGGCAGGAAATGATAATTAATGGAGTGATTATATAGAAGTAACATAGCTCAAGATTTCAGTTAGGGGTCTTTCAATTAATATTTATTTTCAAAAAAAAAAAGAAATATGAGAACTAAATTAATGAACGGATACTGACAAAAAATATAATCTAATTTGTATCTGAATCAACCCCTTTTTCAGGAATTTGCAGCATATGCATTATTTTAATATGAACTAGTATGATTAATAACCCTAAATATTACCAACTTTGAAAAATATATATTTAATGAGAAAACTAACATTTACCAACTGATAATTAATTGTATGAAAAAAAACAAGAGGCTAATTTGGCTGGATTAAAACCACTACATTCCTCCCCGCCAAGAAGTCACATTAGCCGAAAAATCTGCAAGATAATCAACTGATTACTCAGTTTTATAATCCCGCGGTTTTCGGCGATATTCTAACGTACGTGGTTGTACATTAGGGAAATCCTGAACGGCACCTCTCGAACGAGTTACAATTCTCTTAGATGAACGATGTGTCAGGTTATCACTATAGTAGTCATCCCTATCTTCACATGACTCTTCACTGTCTATATCGCTTATCACAGTTATTGGTTCCAATATCTCGATGGCAGGCCTATGCCTAGTGTCGTCAGGAAGATCAGATTCCTTTACGTTCTCACCAGTAATAATATAAGTTGCATTCGCACTACATCGAAAGCTACGGTTGAGCTCCTCTACCAAGGCCTCCAATTCATTTACCTTATCTAAAACAACAGACACCTCAATAGGATCATCACTTATCATATTCATAGACAATTCCGTACTCAGAGAGAGTGCAATCTTAAGTATACTACCAGTAGAATTAAGACCATTTAAGCAAGCGTCAAGTAAATCTATGCAACGTTTCTTAACTGCTTCTAAAGAATTAGAGGAAATTTCAGTTACATCCGGAAGAATCATGTCCCAATCGTCAAAATCATTTATAGGCGGAAGACTATTCACTAAATCCAATACACTTGTCTCCCTCTTATCCGTCTCACCCTCATTATTGATAACCTTATCCTCAACAGGGTCTCTATCGACTTCAAGATCCGATGGTACCAAACTTGATTTTCCGGTTGTAGAGTCGTCTGAAAATTCCATCAGGTCCACTAGAGATATTCTATTCTGCACTACGTTGGCGTGGTCAGAACCAATGCAATCATCATCTGCGGATCCACAGGGAGGAGTATAATTAGTTATAGAAGAACACTCGTTATAGGAACAATCACACAGCGAACAAGTAGATTTTGCAGATTCAATATATGAATCACTTTCAGAATTAGTGGAATCAGCAGAATCACCAGGTGATTTCCCAATTAATGAGCGAGAAACATAAGGGTAATAATCAGAGTCTGGTTCTTCGTCATCACTTTCAGATATCAAATTCTGGAAATAGGGATGTTCCTGTATATAAGGAGGAGGACGGACGTATTTCCTTAACTGTGTATGGTGGGCCTTTACGATATTCCCTTTAGTTAAATGTTGCAACTGATAAGTGACACCATTTTGATTAACAACCATCACCCGGTATGGGCCTTCAAAACGAGCACAAAACTTATCCGATACTTCATTACCCTTTCGTACAACCTTCCTGAGTACCTCTTGTCCAACATCATAGGTGAAGAAAGAGGGATTTCCTTGGCTCCACGTTTGCACAGTCTCAGTCGGAACTAAAAGGTCATCTCGTACCAAATGATTGGTTTTCAAGATAAATTCAGATGGTGAACACTTCAGGGCAGATTGATACGTCTTATTATGTATTAACACAACTTTTGTTAGTTTATCAATCCATTTGTCTTCATTAACACATTCCAGACGCAAAAGTTCAATGAGCGTTCTGTTGGCTCTCTCTACTAGACCATTAGAGCTAGGCTTATACGCTGTAGTGTATATATGCCGTATATTATACTGTTGCAAAACATCGTTGAAATAGTTGCTCTTAAACTCACCACCGTTATCACTCAAAATAGCTTCGGGTGGCACTACACATCCTGGCAGAATACGTTCCTCGAAAACTTTCGAAACATGAGATGCTGTCTTGTTAGTGATTGGCGTGACAGCAAGCCACTTTGTGTAATGGTCGATTGCAACCAAACAACCGATGTAGTGTCCACAGCGAGGTAACATTAAGAGATCAATTGCTAGCAGCTCAAACGGCCTCTGTGTTTGTATCTTCAACATTGGTGGAGAAGTAGTTTGAGATATTTTCATTTCTTGACAAATCTCACAACTGGAAGTGATATCACCAGCCACTCTATAAATGTCCGGATGCCACACATGCTGTCCAACAAGTTCAATCAACTTCTGACGACCAACATGAGCCATTTTATAATGCACAACTAGCATGACCTCCACAAACGCTTCAAGAGTTATTAGGAATGACTTATGCGTGTTGAAGTTGTATGTTAGTACATCATCAATCAGTGCTAACTGGTGAGAATACCGCTTGTATCTCATCAAGTAACTAGGCCAATAACTCCTTCCTGATTTTATGTGATTCACAAGTCCCAATAAAACTGAATCAGCATTTTGCATGTAATGGACCTCGTCTCCTGATATTACTGATGAAAACCCTGTCACTTCACCATTTTCATTCCAACTTGTACTGAAACTCAGACAGCTGCTTGGAGAACCAACACGGACAACAGCGACTTCAGCAAGTGAAGTCCTCTGTAACATAAGAGCATTGTGAGTTTCATCAATGTATTCGACAACGTTCAACTCAATTGGAGAGTTATGTGCTATTGTATAAGAAGGTACACCAAAATCAAAGGACAAGTCAACTTCTTTCATGAAGTCTATTCCTAATATAATACATGCTGGAAAAGATTCATCAGGAACAACTGAAACAGTGAAAGTAACTGATCTCTCCATACCTAATATCCTAAATCTAATATCAGAGGAGCCGAGAATGGGGGTTGTCTTTGGTCCAAGGCCTCCAATATTGAACGGTTTCCTTTCATCCAAGCTGCCACCGCACTTTTCCATTGCTGAGTAAGTTGCACAACTAATTTGGGCTCCTGTATCCAACAAGATACAAACCTTATGACCGGGAACATCCATGCAGACAGTTGCCAAATGAGATTTTTCGTGTAACTTACACCAACTATAAACAGAGGTAAAAGTTGACTCGCAAGAATCGAACAGTCCTTCTATTACCACCTCGTCATTAGATTCATCTGGCTGAGGGCCCTCACATTTTAATGCGTTCGAACGGATGATCGGCGCTTCAGGTGTCTGATAAGCCAACTTTGCCGCAACGGGATTGAAGTGAACTCCTGCAAGACATTGTAAGTGTAGAGTGATTGCAGATACATCATCAATATCTGGGGAAACAAACCACATTGAATTATATTTGCCAAAGTGAACCAATAATTTACAATTAAAAAGTTTACTAAACACCACAAGTAAATCAGTACAGGGTAACTGACCCGGACTAGCCATTAACTTCAAGCGCTTTCTTTGATCTTTATTGAGTGTTACATTATACTTATTTTCACGTTTTAAAAGATCTTCAACTAGAGTTCGACGTAGCTCATAGTGATCCAAGCAAGGGGTTCTCCTAAAATCGTTTTGTTCTGACAAGAGCTGCAGTGATTGAAACATTGAATTTCCTCCACCAGGCATCATCTTCAATACAAAAATATTTTCTGGCAACTGATCGTCTTCAACAAGGGGTAATTTCACAGGAAGTACGATTGGCTGTTCTAATCGAGAAAGAAGATCTGCTACGACATTATCCCTTCCAGGTAGATAAACAATCTTGTAATCGAAACCAGAGATATCTTCAAGTGTACGGGCGAGTCTGCTATCAAGAATTTGCATATTATGAAGATAGGTCAGCGGCTGATGATCAGTAAAGATCTCTACTTTAGACCCATGTAAGAATGGTCTAAGATTCTTAACCGCCCATCGCAAACCGGCTAACTCTCTCTCTACAGTCGAATAAGACTGTTCTGCGCGTGAGAAGGTTGTTGAGGCATATGCGATAATACGAGGGTCGCCATCCTGTACCTGTGCCAAGCAAGCACCCGCTCCTGTACCGGAAGCATCCACAAATAGTTGTAGGGGTTCTGCATCAACTCCATAATCTGGATAAGCAAGGGATACGTCTTTAGCGATCAAACTCTTCAATTGTTCGAATGCCTCGTTCATGGGCAAAGACCAAACTAGTTTTCGTCGCTTGTATCCTGAAGTTTGTTCACTCAACGGTTTTTGTACAATAGAAAAATTTGGAACAAATTTCCGTTGAAAGTTCACCAATCCAAGAAATTGGCGAAGCTCTCCCACAGTTTCGGGCTTTGGAAATTCAAGAACTTTTGTTATGAATTTCGGAGACTTGCGCACGCCGTTACACCCAACAATATGACCGAGATAGTCAACCTCACTCTTGAACCAAAAGCATTTACTAGGCTTTATCTTGATACCGTATGAGTAGAGTGTGAACAAGACCCTTTTTACTAAGGCAAGATGATCTTCGAAAGTCTTGCTCATTATAAGCACGTCATCTATATAGACGATCACTTGGTCCCTAGGAAAAATGGCGGTCACCTCTTGCATTGAACGCTGAAATGCAGCAGATGCATTTTTCATTCCGAATGGAAGGCGTAGAAATTGATAGTGTCCTGTTGGGGTTGAGAAGGCGGTGAACTCTTTCGAGTCTTTGTCTAAAGGCAGCTGGTAGTAGCCTCTGACCAGATCCAAACTAGTGAAGTATTTCACTCCATGTAGACTGTACACCGAATCCGTCAAATTCGGTAAGGGATGCCTATCAGCTTTTGTTGCGATATTCAATTTGCGATAATCAACGCAAAGCCTTAATGTTCCATCCTTTTTCATGATCGGAACAACTGGAGATGACCAAGGCGATTTGCTTGGTTCAATGATTCCAAGCATCTCCAATTCATCACATTGCTCATTAATCATCCTATTGACTCGCTCATTGAAACGTCTTGGCTTCTGATAGATAGGAGAATAATCTAAGAGTTCTATATGGTGAGGATCAAGGTTCAATAGTCCCATATCAGAATCGCCGGTACTTAAAATCCCTTCTACGTCAACCAGCATCTTCATGACCTGCATCTGCTCATTATTTGATAAATGGGATAAATCAACGGCTTTTTCTATGGGACAATCATCACGAACATGATCTGTCGGAGAATCCAATACAGTAACAGCTACCTCCCCCGTAGGATTTAAAATGAGAGGGTCACCGACACTTGAAACACAGGCAACGATATCACCTTTATTTAGTTTACATAGTTTATCACAGTTATTAGTTATCATCACACTGTCAATGCTATCAGTGACACCAGTAACTACAGTCAAACTCTTTTTATTTCCTGCTTTCTCTATCACATATAAATCACTGTTAGTACCCTTTGGCACCGTAAGATTGATTTCATTACAAAGAATAGATATTTGTGAAGTACTATTTGGAAATAAGGTAACATCAGCATTTACATAACAGCCTATATTGTGGAAATCTACCAAAGCTCTACCACTACTTAATGGCCAAAATGCTATTTGACCTTCACCAACCTTTTTTGTTACTAAACCAGGATTAGGTATTAATTTAAGTTGATTTTGAACAATGAAATCTTCCGCAAAAATAAGACTAACTTCGGATGATTTAGGAGATTTAACTACCAAAAATTCACAAGGTTTCATCATAATGCCACTAAAACATACCTCCATAACCACAGTCCCATGAGTAGTTACAAGACTAGAGGCTCCAAAAGCACGAATAGTTTGTCTCCCACTAGGCACGATTGGAAGATTATGCTTCATCACCCAGTCATAGTGTACCATGCTTCTTGTTGCGCCAGTATCTAATAGTCCTTCAGTCTTTATATTGCCAACTGAAACGGGTAAAAATATTCTATGGATATCCCTACCTACCAAATTAATTTCGCCCTCGTCAATCTCCGGCTGTTGCTTTTCTAGGTTCGACTGATCACACAATTGTTCAGAATTTTCTGAAGTACATTCCATCTCTTCATCCTTACGAGCGGTGCATTCAGAACTTGTAGAAGAGTCTTCTGCAGATGAGGAGCTTTCGCTACACGTCTCTGATCCAAGCTCCACTGAATCAGAGATCATTAGTTTAACGTCTTGGTGCAATCTCTTCCAAGATGATCTCCTCCACACACAGAGCAGCAAGGCTTGAAATCGCTTTCAGACGTTGACCCGTTTTTAGGGCAATCCTCCTGTTTCTGATGTTGTTCGCCACATGCAAGACAGTTTCCTGATTTCAGCCAACACCTGTCTTCTGTGTGGCCTCTTTTGCCACACCAGTTACAATTATAGATGAGTCTTCGTGGCGCTTGACTCAGTCGTGAGTTATTGTAGAAGGTATTCTTTTGTCCATTTTCTTTGTTGAAGGGTCTCATATTACTCTTAGCTGCAACTTCTTCGTTTCTATTCCTCCACTCTGAGGGTCTAGTAAAGAATACATCAATTGGAGTGTCTAAATCATCATCGGGTTGCTCAAGCAATGAAACTTTGTTATCATGACCAACGGCTAATTTCTTAACGTAAGACCAGTCTAACATTGCTCCAGATGCTGGTAAATCTCTGTCATGTCGTTTCAGTACATCTGCGAACTTCCTTGGCACAGTTTTGAAAAACTTCCGCATCAGCTGACGCTCTCTTTCTCTCTTGGAACTGAAGAGCTTTGTAGAGATTCGTTCTAGTCTCATGGCATAGATGATCAAAGTCTCATCAGGTTCCATTCGAGCTCTCTCGAATTTAGATTCACATCTATAAACGCTGTCCACGCGCTGGCACTCGTACCATTCTAAAAGCTCCATCTTAAGTTTTGAATACCTGATGTGGGCTCCATCGACAGCATCATATACCTTACGAATGGTTCCTTCAAGATAAGATTTCAGATGTTTGGAACACTGAAATTCCGTTCCAGCATATCTTTCTTCAAAGTAAGCCTCATATTCATCAAGAAATCTATCCAAGGATTCTCCACTTGCTGGATTGAAAACCGATGGTGGCACGATATCCTTTGGTCTTCCAACTGACTGTAAAGCCTTTAAAAACGCATCACCAAAAGGTTCCGCTGACTTCCCTGATCTTGTGAAGGTTCTATCTCGAAAATTGTCATCAGAAGAAGTACAAAAAATTGAGCTTGGTTTCTTTGATTTCCTGTAGAAGGGTTTCCGTTCTTGGCTACTTGAGGAGCTTTTGCTTGAATCTGAGCGACGTCGTGTCATAGCCTCCCCTTTTGTCAACTTTCTACCTCTATGGAATTCAGTTGTTGGCTTCACATGCTGTTCAAACGCACTTTCCCTGGGAGAACAGGAAGAATCTATGGGAGGTTTATTCTCATCATATTTTCCACACTGATGCTTGGGCCTAACAGATAATTCATCAGTTTTCCCAGCAAAATTACGCTTCTGGTAGTTTATTTCCACAGAAACCTTCTCCATAGTAGATAACAGAGTGTTAAGGTACACCATCCATGTTTTATTTGGTAAACGTACAGGTAAATACCGATTTTGATTATCCATGGGTTCACCATCCGTTTCCAAAACTATGTTAGTCAAAATACCAGCACCCGCTTCGATAGATTCCCTGTTCGGTAACGCAGTCATCTCGCTAAAAATATCCAAAGACTGCAAATACTTATGCGAGCATTGATTGATGAATTCTCCATTGAGAAATCTCGATCTTACATTTGAATCTACGAAGGAAGAAAGTACATTTCGTATTTGAAATATCTTAACCAAGAATGAATGGGCCTTAGCAGCAAACATGTCGGGTGACGTTTGCATAGTAGATAGCGCGGCGTGGCGTTTCCCTGTGAAATGTGGGGGTACATACACGCCAGCCTGGGGTTCACCAGTAAAAGCTGTTCGCAAATATTCTCGCGTCACATCTTTGAAACTACTGGTGGTGATACCGTCCGTATTAGTTACTTTAGCAGTGGGAACCTTTAGGGTTAATAAATCATGATCACCTATAGGAGAAATGTTATCAAATAAATCGGCACCTGGCTTATTAATCGCCATTTAGAAAGATTATTATAAACTGGATTCAATACAATAAAAATATACAAAAGCAAAAAAAGAGTTAATAATGCACAAAATATAAAGGTAAATCAGGGGATTAAAAATACACATCAACCAACACAAGCAATATTAAATCCCTGGTCTGGGCACCATTTCATGTTGTGGGAAAAGGGAGAGGATCCACTTATGAAAAAAAAAAAGGACACTTGAAAATAAAGATAAATTCAGTCGTCCCAGGTCTAATATTGAGTACGCTAATATGAATTTCTGAATTAATATAAATTATCATGTGATTGGAAGGGATACAAGGTTTTATTTATAAATTTAATTATTGAACTATATATACACTCACTCACACAACTCTCACACCAAAACACACATTCATACATAAAATTGGTAGATATAATTTGAATACGAAAATAAATACTTATTATGTACTAACAGATAAATAATTTTAAATAGCTATATCCTATTTAGGTTAGTAAATATAATTAAAGTATTAGGCTAACTACCAGGTGCTGCAGACCATTTTTTGTCTGAATAGGTAGTTTCCCAGCAAGGTAGTTTCCCAACAAGGTAGTTTTCAAGCAAGGTAGTTTCCCAGCAAGGTAGTTTTCAAGCAAGGTAGTTTTCAAGCAAGGTAGTTTTCAAGCAAGGTAGTTTTCAAGCAAGGTAGTTTTCAAGCAAGGTAGTTTTCAAGCAAGGTAGTTTTCAAGCAAGGTAGTTTTCAAGCAAGGTAGTTTTCAAGCAAGGTAGTTTTCAAGCAAGGTAGTTTTCAAGCAAGGTAGTTTTCAAGCAAGGTAGTTTTCAAGCAAGGTAGTTTTCAAGCAAGGTAGTTTTCAAGCAAGGTAGTTTTCAAGCAAGGTATACACAAGTAGATTTGCGCATCAAGAGCTCCACTCAGATTTAGAAAAGGCAGGTCAATGAACGATCTGTAATGATCAAAAAAATACTAATCACACACTATTCATAGAATGGAAAAACAATTAAAACTAGAAATTCAACCAAGAAAAAAAAACGAATAATTAGCTATTAAAGAACACGTAGAATCTAAGGAATATAAAAATTTAAGGAAAAGAACACATGGCAAAGGTTTGATAGTACAATTCAAGGAGAAATGATTAAAGTGATAAAAAAAAAAAAGAGAAATATTGGAAACTAATTTGATCAAAGTACACTTAAATTAATAATTTAATATAGTAACACTTACGCTGGTTGACTGCGTTATTCCAAAGCTCTTAACCACCAAATACTTTCATATCAGAATTTTAGTAAACGTATATATATCTAGTGAAATTAGGCTAAAACAAAGAAATGAACATTTATTGAAAATTGTTGACTACTTCCCAATCAAAAACCGGTAAGAAATTAATTTCAATTAAGGTTACCGGAATTACCACCACGCAGATAAAAATAAGAAAAATTCCAATAGTTTACACCATTCCAGACAAATATTCAGTAATCAAAATTTACAATTTCTGCAACAATCAGTTCAGCACGATAAACATTAGGTTAAGCCAATTACATAAATTACCCATTATAATAATGAACCATCATAATATCATAAGAAAATGAATAATTAAACCATACACAAGCTAAATTAAACAATAGACCGTCAAACTGCACTCTAAACAAAAATTCCAAATCGCACGTTCATCTCGGTAAGCTGGCTAAGGAATACAGGTATCACCTGCTACGGTCATACTTAGGCAGGAAATGATAATTAATGGAGTGATTATATAGAAGTAACATAGCTCAAGATTTCAGTTAGGGGTCTTTCAATTAATATTTATTTTCAAAAAAAAAAAGAAATATGAGAACTAAATTAATGAACGGATACTGACAAAAAATATAATCTAATTTGTATCTGAATCAACCCCTTTTTCAGGAATTTGCAGCATATGCATTATTTTAATATGAACTAGTATGATTAATAACCCTAAATATTACCAACTTTGAAAAATATATATTTAATGAGAAAACTAACATTTACCAACTGATAATTAATTGTATGAAAAAAAACAAGAGGCTAATTTGGCTGGATTAAAACCACTACACTACCATTGTACAATAATGCACATACTACTTAATTAAAGGGACAAGAGATCACGAATTGATATCCAGGAGCTAGGTTTAACGTCTGATTGGAACCGATGGACATATATCAGACGTGAAAAGGATATTAAATACAAGGGACTTTTTAAAAAGCAGTCGGGTGAGGAAATATGGCTCCATGAACAACATGTCCTACTGCCATTTGATATCTCATGAAAAAGTAAAGTTAAAAAATATTTACATGGTGAAATGAATATCAGTATAAAATATAACAACCAAATTACAACAGTTTGATGTCATTAACAGATTTCTACTCTAACTTGAATCCATTTGAATAACCACCGACGGAATAAAAATATTAAATACATTAGGAAAATCAGAAGAGTAGTAATAAGACCTTGTTGTAACCTAATTTTAAAACTAAAAAAGATTTATGTCATCATTCCTTCACTTTAAGACAGAAACAAAGTAACTGCAGTGGAATTAAACTAAAACTTACACTTTTAAAATTCATATCAACTAAAGTCATCTATTGCACACATCAATAATCGAACACTTTGCAGTGACCGTGACTTTAGTGACCTTTTTTGTAAACATACATCATATTGTTCCATATTTAAATATGTCTATTTGTTGCAATAATTTGTTTTGCAACTTTTTGTGTCATTCACTACATTTGCCTCTTAAAGTGTTGCCAAATAAATACATCGTAAAGGGCCGTACACACGTAGGGTTTTTTAAGTCTTTCTACTAATCTCTTTGCTAAGCTCCTCCTACTTTTTCTATGAGAATTTAAGAAAAAACGATATAACAACTGAAATAAATAATTATTATATCGTTTTTTCTTATATTCTCATAGAAAAAAGTAGGAGGAGCTTAGAAAAAAGTCTGGTGGAAAGACTTAAAAAACCTACGTGTGTACGGCCCTTAATGTGTTATGAATCCCTTTTTCTGCAGTGATAGACAATAAATAACTGTTAACAGGATCTGATGGAAATATGGTCTAACCAAAACCGAAGTCTCAACACAACCTGGAAAATGATTTATTTAGTGTGACATTCTGTAGTTTTTTTTCCTTCTCTGAAAGTTTTTTCTTGTAGGTGAGGCAGAGTTCTTGGTGCTCACTGATCATTCTGATGGAGAACAAGAAGGAGACACTCATTGAATTTGGTGAACTGTCTTTGGAGAGCAGACTGATGAGATCTCCAGCAAAACTGATGGTGATCTCGGAGAACTTCACTTCAGTAGATATTGGTGAGATAATGGAGTCAAGCTGGACTTTTTCTCTGGGAGACACGGTTATCATTAATGCAGAGATTCGTGATGGCAGGTATGTTATTTAACTTATTCTTATTAAGTGAAAGGTATTAGCATTGATGAGGTAGAAGCAAAATGATAATTTTAATAGTAATAAAAAATTATCTGAAGTGAATTAAACGAAATTAGTAACTTTAACATTAAAAAACTTCCTCTTTTTGAATGGAAAAATATTGTCTTCTTCCTAAAAACGAAAATATATCTATACTATAATAAGAGCCAAGTTCGTCCGCTTGTATGTCCGTGTGTCAAACTTTTATTAAGAAATACATATTAAAAAAAAACGAAATAAATCTTGGCTTTTGAGAGATAATTTTTTTGTTCATAAGCATATATGCATCCATAATACATACTCTTATTCGAAAATAATTTAGATTCAACTAGTGACTATAATGTTCTGTCTTTCCAATTTTCAGGAAAGACTGGAGCGTCTTTTCCCACCTCCCTTACGACTTCACCATGAGCTCTAACAGTGATGAGAGAGGCCTCACTAAGAAAATTGCAAAGTGGACCGAAATAACAGGCTTCGTGTCTACTGATCTTCAAAATGGCGACACTGAGCTTCAACTGTACCCAACAAAATTTGAAAAGTAAAGGCAGCTTTAAAAATCAGTTCATAATCTATCAGCATTTTAAAATAACAATAATCTCGATGTTATTTTTTTAAGTACAGTTTGATAGAAAACTTCCTATTGATGGATTTATTTAGATTTTGTTAAAAATATTTCTTTAAAGCCAGCCTGCATAATGTGGTAAAAAGTTCCCCAAGAGAAACTAAGATGTAAATATCGAAGTAATTATTCAAAACTACAGCCTCGATTTTATTACGTCTTAGACTTAAATCGAATAAGTGTGGAACATTTCCCGCTTTTATTTCTTCTGGTATAGAATATGTTTTAGGAGTGACTGTGATAATTTATTTAAAACTTATTGCCAAACTTATTCGATTGTCATAAATCTGAGACGTAATAAGAGCGGGGTATTCCTGTGTATGTTAAATTACGAATTATCGGTCAGTTTCACATCTTCGGTCATATAAGAAAAAACGATATTATAATTGTTATTTTATTTTAATTTGTATCCATGATACCTGCAGGTATCATGGATACAAATTAAAATAAAATAACAATTATAATATCGTTTTTTCTTATATGACCGAAGATGTGAAACTGACCGATAATTCGTAATTTAGCCTATGTCACATCACTGAACTTTATTTCCCCTTAACAGTTTCAAAGGAGCAGAGATTAACGTGACGGCTTTACCTTTCGAACCGTACTGGACAATAGGCAAAGATGGAGATGAGGAATACTTCAAAGGAGTTGATTTCGAGTTGATTTCTGCCCTTTCGAAAGCCCTGAACTTCAAACTAAACGTCATGGAGACAGAGAATTGGGGGGAGGTGGGCCTACAACATTGTTATTTTAAGCCTTCAGGTCCTGTGGGCTACTATAGGTTGTTAAATTCAATTATTTTTTTATTAAAATAAAAATATCAATATGCAGTACAACTCCTATATCATGAAATCCTGTATATTAAATGTAGAATCATGAATAAATATTGTGAACCCCTATTGTGAACAAATAAGAAGATTAATGAATTTTTTTTACTATAGAGGCTACTTCATTACTCAGGAGACTACATTCACTATACATGATTTCTTACTGTAAATATTTAAATAGATAAATTTAGATAAATTTTGTATATCATGTTAAATAACTATAGACTAATTCTGTGCATGGGGTAAGTTCCGAGTTATCGGACAGTTCCACATTTCCGAACATATAAGAAAAAGAATATAATTATTATTTTTACCTTTTTTTTATTTAGTAAATAAAATTGAACAAAAGTTTTCTTATGATCGAAAATGTGGAACAGTCCGGTAACTTGGAACTTACCCCATCGCCACCAATTCAACATAATATAACAAATTCAAGAATTTTTTCCAAACTGAATATGAATAACAATCCTTAATTGTACCAATCACACAGTCTTGCTATTTACAAATGACAATAAATGATATAGAAAATAACTACACTAGGTACAATTCAAATTAAATTATTAATATATATTGAAAATTCAACCTGAGTACTAATTGTAATAAAATAAATGCAATTTGAAACCTAAGCATTCATAAGTTGTAAGACTAATAAACATAAAAAGAAATAATTCAAAAGTAACTGAATTGATCAAGATAGTAATTCTAAAACTTGCATTGAAGAAAGATTCTGATTTTTTGATTTAAATGGCATGGAATAATTTCATTAAAATAAGAACAGGATGCAAATTAATAACTCACTTTGTTTTAAATAGGTAACTAAATTCGTGCAAGAACGCAAGTCCTACGCCGCGACAGTGATCTACGCCGTCTTTCCGAAAAGATTAGAGGAGTACGACTTCACGATCATCTTCGAGTACACTTTCCTAGCTTTCAGTATGGCGAAACCCGGTTTGAAACCCAGATGGCAGAGTCTCTATCGCCCATTCGCCAATGAGGTGATTAGTGTCTTGCTATGCTTATTTACTTTTCACCTTCTTAAAATTTTGCATGTTTACTTTTACGGTCCGAAATTTTTCATGATATACTTTCACGGTCGGAAATTTTTCATGATTTACTTTCACGATCGGAAATTTTTCATGATATACTTTCACGGTCGGAAATGTTTCATGATATAGTTTCACGGTCGGAAATTTTTCATGATATACTTTTACAATCTGAAATTTTCTATGATTAAATTTTACCGTCCGTTTTTTTAACCGTAAAAGAAAAGAATCCATTTTGGTTAATCAAAGTAAAATCATGACGTGGATGAAAGTTTTTAAGACACTGTATTAATTTTTATTGATTGCTAAAGATGGAGATCTTTTAGAACACTTTCAATAATTTATTAAAATACTTATACTACTGTTTATCACCATCGCAGATTGCAGAAGGTTATATTTTAGACGGCATTTATTTATTTTTTCTCTATATTTCAGACTTGGCTTGCCTTTCTCTGTACTCTTCTACTGATGCCGATCATTTTCATTCTAGTGAGTGAAAATCATGAACAAACTCTACTCTAAATAGTCATCAAACTTATTCTAAATATTAGCATTTAATAATCCTAGAGTTTGTTCTAAAACAACAGTAAACTAAAATAAACCTTATCGAAAAGTACCTACATTACTTTAAAGGCTTTGCAAATTTACAATCTTCAATACATAATCCATTTCAGATTGTTAACAGAAGGCAGACATCTTCAGTAACCATTCAAGAAGACGAATCAAAGAAAGACGTGTCCTTGTTCAAAGGTTTTCTAGAAATATTAGCCATAATGATCACCCAGGCAGTGCAGCTGAAAGAGTACCAAACCACCTCATCCCGCACTCTCATCTGTTTCTGGCTAATGTTCGCCCTCATCGTGACCACTGCGTACCGGTCCAACCTCACTGCCTACCTCACGCTGCCTGTCTTCGACAACAGGCCTGAGACGCTGTCGGAGCTTGTGAAGAGCGGGGCGAGGTCAGTCACTAGTAGAGTAGTGACAATATGCTTTTAAAATCATAGAACCTGAAAATATTATAGATGGAGAGAATTAAAGAGTATTGAATGGTTTTACACCAGCGGTATATAGTATTCGATACCATTTCATTTCGTCTATGATATTCTTAAGATCTATGATTTTAAAAGCATGTTGTCACAACCCTAGTCATTAGTAAGCTTAGAGTAGAGAATAGGATATATTGAAATACATCAGTGACGAATCGAACAATACAATGGAAATGTGTAATATTTTCAATTGTAAAAACCTATTTTCTGAGTGAATTCCCCCTTGTTCTCACCAGTGTGACCATGTTGCCATATGGAACGAGTTTCAGGGACTACTTTCTATCGTCAACATCGGAGGAGTACCGATTGTTGGGAGAAAGATTTATATTTGTCGATTCATTGACGGAAGGTTTGCAGAGGGAGCTGGAAAAAAAGTAAGCCTACCTAAGTTAAGTTTACTTAGTTAAGCCTACCTAAGTAGATCCTACCTAAGTTGAGCCTACAAAGTTGAGCCTACAAAGTTGAGTCTACCAAAGTTGAGTCTACCTAAGTTGAGTCTACCAAAGTTGAGTCTACCAAAGTTGAGTCTACTCAAGTTGAGTCTACCAAAGTTGAGTCTACTTAAGTTGAGTCTACCAAGGTTGAGTCTACCTAAGTTGAGTCTACCTAAGTTGAGCCTACCTAAGTTGAGTCTACCTAAGTTGAGTCTACTTAAGTTGAGTCTACCAAGGTTGAGTCTACCAAAGTTGAGTCTACCTAAGTTGAGCCTACCTAAGTTGAGTCTACCTAAGTTGAGTCTACTTAAGTTGAGTCTACCAAAGTTGAGTCTACCAAAGTTGAGTCTACCAAAGTTGAGTCTACCAAAGTTGAGTCTACTTAAGTTGAGTCTACCAAGGTTGAGTCTACCTAAGTTGAGTCTACCTAAGTTGAGCCTACCTAAGTTGAGTCTACCAAAGTTGAGTCTACCAAAGTTGAGACTACCTAAGTTCAGCCTACGTAAGAGACTAAATTGACCCTCTACCTAAGCTGAGCCTACTTAAGAGGCTAAATTGAACCTATCTATGAGGCTAAATTGAACCTCTACCTAAATTGAGTCTACCTAAGAGTCTAAGTTGAGCCTACCTAAGTTGCCTATGCCTAAATAAAGCTTGCCTATGTAAAGCCTACTTCAGTTCAGTTGAACTGGTAAGCCCTTTACAGTGTACACTGTACACACTAGGCGCTAAAAAGTGCATGATGCCGCATTATGGATTAGTGAACTTTTTATGCCAGAGTATTCACAGTGGGTATTTTTTAGAGCGTGATGCTGCACTTTCAGTAGTGATCTGATACTGAATATGATGTACATGCAGCAAAGAATTGTAAAGTACCTTCCAGTTTCACTTAGGATTGTTTTCATTTTCTTTTTCAATGGAATTTTTCTCCATTAGGAAATAGAATTTAGATGAAGGCATTTGAAAATTGTTTGAAAAGTTTTTCTTTGTGTTATTTACAATCAAGTGTTGTATCAATTGTTTCTTAAGAACTTTTATTTAAAATTAAAAAAATATTTATATAACTCGAAGAAGGGTATCTACTTTACTGACAGATAAAAATAATTGCCTCACTTTTCGTTTGAGTTTTCTGATTTACTTACAAACTTAATATTCAAATTAATATCTTTCATGATTATAGTGAATAAAAAATATAATTTCAATTACAGTAGCGCACATATCGCTGCGAGTCGGTACCAAGAACTGACGATAGCGGAACAGTTCACGGAGATAGATGGCAGTACGCGTATTTACATTGCCAAGGAGAGCATTACCCCCGGGATGTCAGCATGGCCTATGCCACACGATGCTCCCTACAAACAACAGTTCGATAAATGGATCCAAGCTGTGCTCGAGGTAAACTCATTGACCAAACTGTGACATTTTATATCGAATTACCCTGAAAAAAGTTAGCCTGTTTCATAATGAGAATGCCGTGGTATGTATGTACATATATGCAATCCGGGAATATTGAGGAAATACTTAGTTTTGATTTAAGTGAGAATCTTTTGCATAGTCTTAAATATAAAATATATTAATTCGATTTGATAAGTGAAGATACAACTCAAAAAATCAGTTCATACACCGAGAAAAAATTGCGAGTCAACCTGACTCATCACTTGAGTCAAGGCTGACAAAACTCCAATATTGGAGTATTTTTCTTGATTGACTTTACCTGAGTCAATCTGACTATGAATTAGGAGTCAATAATTATGACTCTTATTTTCGAGTAAAATATTAGGATGAGTCAAATTGACTCACTCTTTTGACCTGGTTTTGGGACAAACTGAAAACGAAATTTTGAGTCAATTTGACTCGTATTTTTTTCAATTGTACTCATTCATTTGATTGGTCAAAATATAGCTAAGGCTCACAATTCAAATCATATCTTCAGATCAATTCAATTGCCTTCATTTTTCAAAAAGATTAAATCACGTGGCACGAATATAAATAGACTCGCAGTAATCGGTAAGTGGGTGTCCAAGTTAGGACGTTACCTCTTATAGTTACCAACATATTCAACAGTTTACCATTAAGAATATATACCATTAACATCAATTACCAGTCTACCATTAATTCTTTACCATTTTTTGCAGGCTGGTTTGTACAACAAATGGAGTGAAGATTTTGTGGCCGAAGCTCGTCAGAAAAGTCGGCGCAGATTGATTGAAGAGAGCCTATCCAAGGGAACTGATACTAAAACTACAGCAGACACGACACCCAAGAATGGCATTGAGCCCCTTTCTCTGGACCACATGCAGGTGAGATGTGTATGGATAATATTTATAGAGAAAAAGAAATTATAATTTTTTTTTATTATTATTTTTTTCAAACCCTCACTTGAGGTAAACTTTTCGGGTAAGAACAGTAACGAGAAAAATACGTATATTATATATACAGGCAGGCTCCGCTTTTATGAACAAAACCCTGACTCTCTATTAAAAAGTTTTCTAAAAGCGGGGCAAGATTAAGTCATTTACAATTGTTACTCCTTAAGCATCTAATTTTCTATGAGGTAGAATGAAAGAAAATTTTCTTTAGAGTTTAAATTACGTGTAAACAATAGTGTTGCTGTGATTATTGTCAGAAGAAATTATTTTTTCTCCGTTTTTTTATGTTTACGTACTATTCTAATTCCGAGACATGTCTCACAATTAGAATTTTTTGCTAAAAGTGGGGCCCGCATGTACTACATTTACTCGATAACTTCATGAATTTCTCACGAATTCATGAATTTCATGAACATCATGAACGGGGATGATTGGTTATTTAAAGGATGATTGGTTACTGAAAAAGTATATATTAATCATTATCTATCATTAATACCAATTAAAATTACAGGTAGATAATAATTATTATATAATTTTTGTTATATATGATTGAAAAGGTGGAACTGTCCGATACCAACTCGAAACTTACCCAATTTTTCAGGGTCCCCTGTACCTCTTGCTTTTTGGTGGCACTCTGTCCATCCTAACATTCGCCATTGAGTTCTGTGCCAAGCCTATCAAAGCCAAGAGAGAAAAAACGAAGAGTGACGAATAGAGGAACAAGAAACTGAAAACTGACAATGGGACGCCAATGACTGAAAATCGCATAAATTCTTCCACGAAAAAGAATGAAGTGAATATATAATTTCTGCATGCATTGTTTGTGTTTTATTTACCAAGTAATATGAATTTGGAGGGGAAATCTAAGACCTATAGATGAATCTTATAGGTTCACAATGATAAATTATCAACATTTCATCTAAATCATCACTAAAATACAGCATTGGCCAGAGCAGGTCTTGCTCTTTCCCATGCCATAAACAGAAATTCAAATTTCAGGATAGTTTTTGAGATAAGGGGGGTGCGGGGTAATGCCCGCACATTGAAGGTGCGGGGGAATTACCCGCGTTGACGCTATAGCTAATTGAAATTTTAAAATTACGCCCAGAAAATATATATATATATAGATAGACCCAGAACTTTACTCTTCCATTTAAAATAAACTCAATCGGTAGAATACGAATAAAGAATGAAAAAGAAAGATGCATATTGCATAACTTGAAATTATTTCAGGTTTTAGCATCTGCTGCATCGCTTGTATGATAGGTTTTGAAAATTCACATGTTTTCTTTTTAGTTAATTTAAGTGTGAATAAAATACAATATACTAGGCTTTAGATGATTGGTACTGTTGAACTCCTCTATAATGAAATCCTGTATAGTGAATGTACAGTAGAGTCCTGAGTAACGATGTGAGCAAATTTTCTTTAGTCTGCCGTAAAATGACCATTAATTTTCTAAAACTGATGGATACTGTAGAGGCTACTTCCTTACTCAGGACACTACATTCACTATAGAGGCTACTTCCTTACTCAGGACACTACATTCACTATAGAGGCTACTTCCTTACTCAGGACACTACATTCACTATAGAGGCTTCTTCCTTACTCAGGACACTACATTCACTATAGAGGCTACTTCCTTACTCAGGACACTACATTCACTATAGAGGCTACTTCCTTACTCAGGACACTACATTCACTATAGAGGCTACTTCCTTACTCAGCACACTACATTCACTATAGAGGCTACTTCCTTACTCAGGACACTACATTCACTATAGAGGCTACTTCCTTACTCAGGACACTACATTCACTATACAGGGTTTCATTATAGCTATTAGAGTCCATAATACAAAGGAAAGATAAACAATCACAATGTCACTATCCATTATAACATTAATTATTTTATTGTTGATGGATAATTCTCAGAAATAATTGGTTGGTATTTTTTTAATTCACAATTCGCCAAACATTAATTAGTCTCTCCCTTTAATTGCAATAATGATATCTCTTGATTTTTATCGTCATACGAAATTAAATAATTTACGGTATTGAACTGAATAAATGAAATAGTCACATAATTATTTTAAGTTAATGTATTTTAACAATATTAATAAAAAATAGAATCAGTGGGTGTTACCAGCCCTATAAGATGTTGTTACTTCCCTATTCTGTATACTGTGCCTTTACCAGCCCTATAAGATGTTGTTACTTCCCTCTTCTGTACACTGTGCCTTTACCAGCCCTATAAGATGTTGTTACTTCCCTATTCTGTACACTGTGCCTTTACCAGCCCTATAAGATGTTGTTACTTCCCTATTCTGTACACTGTGCCTTTACCAGCCCTATAAGATGTTGTTACTTCCCTATTCTGTACACTGTGCCTTTACCAGCCCTATAAGATGTTGTTACTTCCCTATTCTGTATACTGTGCCTTTACCAGCCCTATAAGATGTTGTTACTTCCCTATTCTATATACTGTGCCTTTACCAGCACTATAAGATGTTGTTACTTCCCCATTCTGTATACTGTGCCTTTACCAGCCCTATATGTTATTGTTACTTCCCTATTCTGTATACTGTGCCTTTACCAGCCCTATAAGATGTTGTTACTTCCCTATTCTGTATACTGTGCCTTTACCAGCCCTATAAGATGTTGTTACATCCATATTCTGTGTATATACTGTGCCTTTACAGCCCTATAAGATGTTGTTACATCCATATTCTGTGTATATACTGTGCCTTCACCAGCCCTATAAGATGTTGTTACTTCCCAATTCTGTATACTGTGCCTTTACCAGCCCTATAAGATGTTGTTACTTCCCTATTCTGTATACTGTTCCTTTACCAGCCCTATAAGATGTTGTTACTTCCCTATTCTGTATACTGTTCCTTTACCAGCCCTATAAGATGTTGTTACTTCCCTATTCTATATACTGTGCCTTTACCAGCACTATAACATGTTGTTACTTCCCTATTCTGTATACTGTGCCTTTACCAGCCCTATAAGATGTTGTTACATCCATATTCTGTGTATATACTGTGCCTTCACCAGCCCTATAAGATGTTGTTACTTCCCAATTCTGTATACTGTTCCTTTACCAGCCCTATAAGATGTTGTTACTTCCCTATTCTGTATACTGTTCCTTTACCAGCCCTATAAGATGTTGTTACTTCCCTATTCTGTATACTGTTCCTTTACCAGCCCTATAAGATGTTGTTACTTCCCTATTCTGTATACTGTGCCTTTACCAGCCCTATAAGATGTTGTTACTTCCCTATTCTGTATACTGTGCCTTTACCAGCCCTATAAGATGTTGTTACTTCCCTATTCTGTATACTGTGCCTTTACCAGCCCTATATCCCAGGTAGCAAAAAATGTTAGAATAATATTAGAATAATATTATCTCCTAACATAAAGTAATGTTATATTCGATGTTAGAATAATGTTAGAATAACCCTGGAATTAGAATGTTGAAGTAATGTTTTATCGTAACCTTAAAATAACCTTACTATATAACATTACCTAATGTTATAATAATATTAGGTAAGGTTAGAATAATATTATGTAATGTTAAATTAATGTTATAAAAATATTATTATAACATTACCTAATGTTATAATAATATTAGGTAAGGTTAGAATAATATTATGTAATGTTAAATTAATGTTATAAAAATATTATTATAACATTACCTAATGTTATAATAATATTAGGTAAGGTTAGAATAATATTATGTAATGTTAAATTAATGTTATAAAAATATTATTATAACATTACCTAATGTTATAATAATATTAGGTAAGGTTAGAATAATATTATGTAATGTTAAATTAATGTTTTAAAAATATTATTTTAACATTACCTAATGTTATAATGATATTAGGTAAGGTTAGAATAATATTATGTAATGTTAAATTAATGTTATAAAAATATTATTATAACATTACCTAATGTTATAATGATATTAGGTAAGGTTAGAATAATATTATGTAATGTTAAATTAATGTTATAAAAATATTATTATAACATTACCTAATGTTATAATAATATTAGGTAAGGTTAGAATAATATTATGTAATGTTAAATTAATGTTATAAAAATATTATTACAACATTATTTTCACATTAGATAACATTGGTTCATTTAACTCTAAAATAAAGCAAGGTTACTATAACATTAAAAAAATATTATTATTAGAATATTTCAAAAAGAATTAACATTATAAAAAGGTTAGAATAACATTAGGTAATTTATTGATGCTAGGTAAATTTATAAAATATAATATTTAAAGATTAATAATATAACTTACTACTTTTCTGTGACACAATTGACTCATTTCATGGGGTTCATGGGAATTCAAGGATCCACTAACTGGTCAACTGTTAGAAACTGAAGCGATGATAATGTGAATTTATCAAAGATCCCTCCCGAAAGATTAGTAGAAAATTTAAACTACCAACCCTTCAGGGGAAATCATTTTTAAACCACTAAACAGTACCATATTTGAAGATGATGCCAATACCTGTTAACAGACAAAGTTATACATATATAGTCCCCTTCCACAAGTTCATAACTAGTGATATAAGAGATATTAAGAGAATGCCTCTTAGAAGAGGGGAAAGTAAATTTAAACTTCAATTAAATAACGTCAATATATAGATCAAATTAGATTGTTTTGGGGTTTGATAGGTGCTCCTATCCACCACTACGAGGTGATACACAAGAGACACGAAGAGAGGAAGACCTCATAGAACAGGGGAAAGTGAAAGTACACTGCATTAACTGAGTCAACTACAAGGGTTTGTCTATGATTAAAGCTAAAAGGAGGTTTATTTACATTCGTTCCTCAGGAGGTTGTATTCTGTGGATGTCACTCAATTTACTTACGAAGACTACGATTCAGGAAAGAAATTTCAAAATTCTGTGTACCAGCAGGATGGCAGTATCATCATCTGTGGAATAGAATGTGTAAGTTAGAAACATTCGAAATTCCTTAATAGTAACTATTTGAAATAAATTCACATTAAACCTGTGGAAAACAGTGAATATAGAATGTTCCATCTCACCAAATGTTCATTACAAGGATGATCAAATAATATTTCACATTAAAAACAGAGCCAATGATTGAATATCTTAATTCTTGGATCAAGTTTCATCATAAATTCAGAAAAATATATCTATAAGATAAAATAATACTAATAGCTTAAGGGAATTTGACATTCCTGTAATGAACAAAGTGGTCTTCTATAAGGAGATCACTAGCTTTTTTATAGAGGTGCTCACCAGAAAATTTAAAATAAGTATATAAGAGTTTATTAAACTGACTGATTTATTCCAAAATTATAAAAAATATTTTACTGGTGAGTGGTGGGGCTTAAAAATATTTCTGATAAATTATATACTGTTTTAAACAATCTAGTCATACCATCCTCTTTATTAGATTGCAATTTACATTGATCTATTTATTATTTTAGTAGTTTAATAGCAGTCCCTTCCCACAACTAAGGCGATATAAGAGACATGAAGAGAGGAAGACCTCGTAGAAGAGGGGAAAGTGAAAGTACACTGCCATGCACTGAGTCGACTACCCGGATGCGTTACTTCTGTTACCACAGTCCCTGTTGGCCCAGCACATGCATGACAAGAATAGAGAAACATGGACAGGGGAGCAATTTACATTGAAATGATCAATTGCTAAGAATAATTCAGACATCAATACCTTCTTGTTGACTCAGCCATAACTAAAACTGAACTTTGAGATCATATGTAAGTATGTATCACAAAAGTAACAGAATGAATGTATGCAAGGTAACAAAACTACTTTCAAATTGATAAAGAATTTATTTGAAAAAATAATGATATCCAAATCTAATCAAACATAAAATAAAATTAACTGATAATAGAAAATAGGACACTATATTTGATAAATAACCTATGAATGAGAGCTAGGTTCAATAGCTATGTAGTTCCTTTCAATAGAAAAATAGATAATAAATAATAGAAGAAAATGTACTATAAAAAAATGAAAGATTAACGGAAAACACAGATACTAGAAAAATATCTACCATTAAAAACAGAATCAGCTATAGTTACATATAAATAACAAATAAATTAGCCAAAAATTAGAGAATAAATAAAGAAAAATAAAACATAACTATATAGAAAACTAGAAAAGTTTGACAATAAAATGATGGGATTTTATTGTTTCTCATCATTTGTCTCACCAACCATTGATACATCCATTTCTTCTTCTACCACCTTTTCTTTGTTCAATTCTTTATCATTACAATCATCTTCAGCTCCTCTTTTATTTTCCAATTTAATTCCCCCAATTTTGTATTTGCAATGGATTAGCCATGAACCAACAATTTTGTCAATATCAGTTTCTTTTGTTCCTGCATAGCATTTGTTTTCCATTACTGCTCCTAAAGAGGAAATATAAATTAAATTCAGATTGATACTAACAGTAAACAATAATAACCTTACAATGTGGAATGTGCCTCTTAAAAGGATTTGATTATCAGATGATTTTTAATCGACAACCAATCTAATTCACAAAAAATTAAAATCAGATGGAATCTCATTTGAATCTTTCTATTGGAGTGGATTCAGTTCAAATCTAGACTTAACTGTATAAAATTATAACAACATAAATGTGAACATTAATTTGAAAACCAAATACAAGTGATTATTTCAATAAATTAAACATTTTAGAGTGAATTATTAGAACTTATTTGACTTAAATGAAGTGTTATATATTATACTTGAAGTGTTATTATATAACTTCAAATAAAGTGTTATATATTAATATTTAATACTTTTATTACTTTATAGTAATAGTAGTATCCATTCCATTAACTTTTGACTTTACTTCAGTATTCAATAACCACAACAATTTAGCTATTTAATATTTTAGTAGGTTTTAAAACAAAGAATCAGAATGATAATTCAATCAGAAAATTTCAAACATACATTACATATAGTAACTGCTGATTTCTATTATAGTTTATAAAGAAATTTTACTTACTTTTAATGCAAGAGAAAGTCTCCAAGCTTTCAAATTTCAATTTGAGATCCTTTCTCCCTTTCAAACTGAATAAGATTCCCACCTCAGGAGATAGAACTCTCCTCAGCATTATTTGGAGGGAATTTTTGTAATTAACCCCCCCCCAAATTACTCAAAAATAAAGTGAAGGCATCCTTGAGACCCTGCTCAGTCAGTTCCATCTCAAAGTCATTTAGATTTTGAATGGTTTTAAATGGTAAGTTATTGAATTCCTGATTCTTTGAATTTACTTTGGCAGCACTTAATTGGGTTGATTTGAGATATTTGATTTCATGCTGTAGCTTCAGAATTTCTTTGTGGATGATATCATTTGATTTTCGATTTTGTAAACACAAATTTTGTGTTTCTTTCAACAAAGGAAGGATTCCTTCGCAAGAAGAACACGAGCCACATGCCTCCACATTTGATGGTGTAGATTTTTCTGAAGGATAAATAAATATTAAAATTCCTATTACTCATATAACTTCATGTAACAGTAACTACTAAATAATGATTGGTGTTTATAATTCCATATCAAGAGCCAGGACTCAAAACCCAAGGAAATAATCGCTCTAATGAGTATAAAATGGGCTAAAAACTCTGCCGAGATCTTGACAAACTTGTGTATACAATACAATCTGGTTGGTAGGGACACAAATGCACACTGGAAGAAATTTAGCAAAACTGAACACAAAAAGAATTGTCAAAGCAAAGAAGGCCTACTTACTCATGCTTAGTTGGCCTTGAAAAGCTATAATCAAGAGAGGAAGAGGAAAAAAAAGAAAATTATAATCTCACTATTGATGAATAATTAACATCATGGAGGAAGTTTATTATAAACTCTAGCTATTAGTGACAGTAGCTATTAAGCTATAGCTGCTATACTAGTGAAATTATTATCAGTTAGAACTAATTATTTATTTATGGTATTGATGAAGATGACATACTAAAAGAATATATTTTTTATAGAAATATGAATATATATAAATGCAAATTAATGAATATCAGGTATAAATATTTGATCTGTTAAGTTTCAATAATAAGTTTCAATTAAAAAATTGGATACTTACGGGACAAAGTGCACTGTTTTTTTTGAGGTGGAGGAGGAAGATCCGGGTCTTCTTCTTCATCTTCAGTTGAGAACAGTCTTTTCATTCTATTCTTTTCTATAGTCTGAGGTGTATCAGAATCACTGCTCTCGACTGCAGTGGTAATATTTTCCACACTTTTTACTTTTTTTCTCATTTCTTCAAATGTCTCCGCAATACCTTTGACAATACAGGGAACCATTGTCCAATCATCACGAGGAATTTCTTTTTTTTTCACATAATGAGTCACTTTTTCAGTTTTCTTTGGCCAAAAGCAAAATGTTGCTTTGCCCACTTCCTTAACCCATGAATTGGGCACACCTTCAACACTATTTTCATTTGGGAAAATTACAATTTTATACATTTTATTTACATGCTGGTTCAAAGAAATAAAATCGATGAGATAAATTAAATGTATGAAGAAAACAATTATAAAAGAGGAATTACAGCATAACCATCCAAGAATGGACATAAGAAACACTTTGATACAATGTTTTCTGCTTTCATAGAAATGTTTTTAGTACTAAATCCTGTTTGATATAAATAAATAAATGCTGTACTGATTGGCTTGATGAACAACGGAGACTGATCAATAAAAATCTTGAGCTGTATTATATCATTCTTCTGTCCAACAATATAGCCAACAGTATCGTCATCTAATAGAACACATGAATTTTTCAACTCACCAATAATAAAATTTAGTTTATTGATTACAGTTACTCTACTATACTTTTTATTTGATTTTTCAGAGAAAGTAAAACTACCAACTTCTGACAATCTACGAGCAATTTGAGATAATGGTTTTGTTCCAGTTCTAATTCTTTTCTTCATAATTCCTAAAAAAATTTCGAACGGAAATGCACTGAAGGAGTCTAATGACCCTAATCTCCGGACTTCATCTGGCAAGTGCAAAAGACAGTGAGCGTTGTAGACAATGCTTGCATTTGGATAGATTGAATCATAATCATTGACAAATGATGTGAGCAATTTTTCTGCATAATTAACTAGATCCAAGTCCTGAGAGAGAGTATTTGAGCATAAAATTCTGATTGCAACAGAAAGAGTGAAAAAGTGGTTCCATTGTTTTTTTGTTAGATGATTTTTCAAACATAATAACCCAACATACAATAGAAATGTTCGGCATTCAGATGCCTTCCATCTTTCACAATTACTTAAATTATTTGGTTTACGATTAAATTCAACAGGTAGATATTTTTTGCATAATATTAGGCATTCTGTTATTTGAGTTTTTGATGATGATGATAATTTAAAGGGAATGACAGACATCCAAAAATGAAGCAATTTCCTACAGACACCTAATAAAACTAAATGCATGTAGTCCAAACAAAAGACAGTTATCATGTTCACTGGTAGAGACAATAATGGTGAATCACCTATATGATGACCAACAGAGGATTTTGATCTGAACTCTTCATCACTTCGCGCCTCTTTCACACATTTATCATATGATATAGACCTAGCTTTATCATTATATTTTCCTTTAGTATGGCATTTGTCACAAGCAAAGTACCCACCATGCTGCTTTACTTGTTTAATAAAGGACTTAGCAGGCGCATCACATATAAATGCTCTAATTATGATTGAATATTCCAAGCCATTGAAAAGAATTGAACGTAAACACTTCATTTCATTGGTAAATTTAAGCAAATAAGAATTTATTTCAGGCTTTTTAGCACCACAATACACTGCTACAACAAGAGGCATCATGTCAATATCATGTATAGAGCATAAAATTGGCCAGAAAGATATTGAAGAAGATCTAAAAAGAGGGATTCCATCAATGTTGAAGTTTAAATGCAAACAGTTAGAGTGTATGAGTTGGAATATATCTAATTTGGTAGTCTCAAGAAAGTTCTTTAAACAATATTCCACACCAAAATAGCAAAATTCTCCACTATCAAACTTCTCAATGATGGAAGAGGAACTGGTGCCTAAAAATGTTCTTGCATCTAATGGCAGTCCATCATTTGATGGTTTGAGCAATCTCAATAAATCATTGATAGCAGAATGAGTGATATTGTGGGTGAGTGCCCAAGATTTCAATGAATCTTTAAAGTTAGGGCTAGAAGTTTTAGCACTTTCCGTACCTTCATTGGACTCACTTAGATGGATTTGTTTCTCACTGTCACTACTAGTATATCCAAATCCATCACTTTCAGTATCACTTTCACAATCAAAATTATTATCACTATTAATATTAGAATCACTAACATAATTAATACACCCCTCCCTTGTTTCAACATCCTGACTTAAGCCTATATTATTTTCAGTTAATGTTTCATGTTCTTCTCCGCTCATATCTGCTGTCTCTGTGCCTATGACTAATTCTGACACTGTTTCTTTCGAAGTTCCAGGTACTGCTTGCTACACTTTCAACTAGTTCAATATCATCAGTAGATGTTTCTTCAACTAATTGATGGTATAATTTTTGCTTTTTATTGATATGATATTATTTGTTAGGCATTTTGACACTACAGAATAGGTTTCACAATCACTCAGCACGCGTGTTGAATCTGAACTGTCAAATAATGCGCCATCATTCTATGCTGCCAGGTGTACGACGTGGAAACTTTGATGATATATTAAGAAGATAGTGTATTTAGCTTATGTAAAGACAAATACTAAAATACAGTTTATTTTCGTAAGTTAAAAATATGTGTACTTTATTTCACATCTTATTATTTATTCATTATACATACACTTTAAGAATGCAGTTTGTTAGATTTCGTACGTCTGGCACCACCGCCTAAGCACACTTGAACATGTTCTGATTATAAGAAACATGTTACGTAATTAATTATATATTTTTTAAGACTCAGCAATATGTAGTCTTCTTTGTTTTGACATTAAATTTGATTTGATGAAACAGATAGATTATTTTTTTATGTACGAAATGAACGGTTTTTCTTTAGCTTGAAAGAATAAACTTAACAACAGAAAGGTTACCATCAGCTACAATAGTATAGAGTACCTATGTACTAGGTACCCGGTATATAATATTTATAGCCAATTTCGAATACCTTTTATGTATACAGCAATAAATAAAGTAACTAAAAATGTTTTTTTTAAATTTTTGTTTATTTACACGAATTAAATGAGCTTGGATGAATATAAAACTGGATAGATTTACCTAGAGCTTTGATAAAGCTTATTTTGTGTTCGAATGCGCTAGCGTACAAATGACTTCGGATACAGTTTCGTACTTTTTTCACTGTATGAGACATATAATTGAAGAATAAGTCCATTGAAATGTTATTTGCAATCTAGAATGATTGCTCTATCTATTGTGATGTGAATTGATTGAACTGAAGCGAAAATCGTAATTGTAGTCAATAAAAAACTAGAGAATTCGAACAAAAAATACGCTTTATCACTGCCCTCAACTTAAACCTAGATTCAACGTAATTGCAGCTGTTTTAAAAATACGATACGGAGATATTAGCATAAATGTTCAAACTTACGAGATAAAATACAAAAAAATGAAAAAGGAAACTATGCGCAAGTATTTTAGTGATCAAATTGTTCCCACAATATATTAGTACGGTCATTATCAGAAACATAATTTGATGGAAAAAAATTATCAGAAAAATATTAAAAAAACATTTTTCTAATGTTACAATAACATTATGTACTAATGTTATAATGAAAATGTATTTCTAATACTACTTCATAACATTTTTATAATATTATAGTTCTAAGGTCTTTTTAATCTTTTCAACTAACCTACTTCTAATGTTTTTTAGTAACACTATTTAAATGTACCTTACATAACATTATGGCCTAATGTTATATTAACATTATAATAATGTACCAATTTATCGATATTATATGGTAATATCAAAATAACCTTATACTAACATTTTAGTAATAACATCTAACTTGAATATAACATCCAAACATTAGAATAACATTATTATAATATTACATTGCTTGCTGGGTAACATGTTGTTACTCCCTATTCTGTATACTGTGCCTTTACCAGCCCTATAAGATGTTGTTACTTCCCTATTCTGTAAACTGTGCCTTTACCAGCCCTATAAGATGTTGTTACTTCCCAATTCTGTATACTGTTCCTCTACCAGCCCTATAAGATGTTGTTACTTCCCTATTCTGTATACTGTACCTTTACCAGCCCTATAAGATGTTGTTACTTCCCTATTCTGTATACTGTTCCTTTACCAGCCCTATAAGATGTTGTTACTTCCCTATTCTGTATACTGTGCCTTTACCAGCCCTATAAGATGTTGTTACTTCCCTATTCTGTATACTGTGCCTTTACCAGCCCTATAAGATGTTGTTACTTCCCTATTCTGTATACTGTGCCTTTACCAGCCCTATAACATGTTGTTACTCCCTATTCTGTATACTGTGCCTTTACTAGCCCTATAAGATGTTGTTACTTCCCTATTCTGTAAACTGTGCCTTTACCAGCACTATAAGATGTTGTCACTTCCCTATTCTGTGTATATACTGTGGTAGAGTCGTCAGAGGATATAATATACATGACTTAGATGCATTAACTGCTCCAGCTGCAAGTAAGAGGATTGCACATTATCATTCCTTAAGCAATGGAATATTCCTTTAATATCAAACAATAACATTGAGGCACTTAGTACCTTGTACCATTAAACTGCTAAACACGACTGAAATCTATTCAGTTTTAAATTATTAACTGAGGTAAATAAAGTAATGTTTAACTGTATTTTCTCAATTAAAACTAATTCATTTGAATGAACTTAGTATAAAGCCTTTTTTTCCTGTGTGGGAAGAAGAAGTTCAACCTACATCAACCCCTTCCACAAAATAATCTCACTCAATGATTAATTTAATTATCGGTAACGCTATATTACCTGATTGTTATATATCTTTGTTATAATCAATTGATTAAATATGCTGTGTTTTAATGTATAGCCTGTGTGCTATTAGAAGTAGACTACCTTGTCCTATTAAGCGGGAGGAAACCAAAAAGAATGGTTGTTTTATGATGGTGATCACTTATACAGTAAAACTCCTGAGTTATGGAGCACTCGAGTGATGAAGCACCTGAGTTATGAAGTATATCCCATATTTAATTATAGAAAATTTTGTTTTTCAAGTTATCCCTCAAAGACCATAGTTTTCTATGATTTTAAGTGCCCCTGATATATGAAGTGGCTCTGAGTTATGAAGTAACCAATAATTCATAACTCAGGAGTATCACTCTATTTCGTTTATAAGTGGGTTTCTACTCGACATTTTTTCACTCAATTCTGAAAAAATAAAATAATAACCTTTGTAATAGTTAGATCCCGGCAGCCCTGCTTTTACTACTCCTCGCTTTTATATAAATTGAAATAGTTGCGAGACTCGTTTCGAAGTTATTATTGTTCGTAGATATAGAATACGGAGACCATTTGTTTATTTCACGGTAACTACAATAAGTATTAGAAGAGGAAATGGGTTCAGAAACTTTAAATGCATTCGCTATTTGAATTTTCATCACAGGTCTTTCATCAGTCGATTCTGACAAGAAACAACGCAATATACTATAAGTTGAGCCTTCAAGACCATTTTCTTTAATTATAACTCATAGAAAATGAAATTTTTAAGGAGTAACAATTATATAATAACATCGAGTCATGTCTCGTTCTTAAGACCATTTGATAAATATGAGTTGTGATTTTGGTAGTAAAATATATTGATGTAAATGGTTAACATTTGATGTAAATGGTAAACATATGAAGTAAATGGTAAACATTTGATGTAAATGGTAAACATTTGATGTAAATGGTAAACATATGAAGTAAATGGTAAACATTTGATGTAAATGGTAAACATTTGATGTAAATGGTAAACATTTGATGTAAATGGTTAACATATGATGTAAATGGTAAACATTTGATGTAAATGGTAAACATTTGATGTAAATGGTTAACATTTGATGTAAATGGTTGACATTTGATGTAAATGGTTAACATTTGATGTAAATGGTTAACATTTGATGTAAATGGTAAACATTTGATGTAAATGGTTAACATTTAATATGTAAATGATAAACATTTGATGTAAATGGTTAACATTTGATGTAAATGGTTAACATTTAATTTAAATGGTTAACATTTAATTTAAATGGTTAACATTTCATTTAAATGGTTAACATTTCATTTAAATGGTTAACATTTCATTTAAATGGTTAACATTTAATTTAAATGGTTAACATTTCATTTAAATGGTTAACATTTCATTTAAATGGTTAACATTTCATTTAAATGGTTAACATTTCATTTAAATGGTTAACATTTCATTTAAATAGTTAACATTTCATTTAAATAGTTAACATTTCATTTAAATAGTTAACATTTCATTTAAATGGTTAACATTTCATTTAAATGGTTAACATTTCATTTAAATAGTTAACATTTCATTTAAATGGTTAACATTTCATTTAAATGGTTAACATTTCATTTAAATGGTTAACATTTCATTTAAATGGTTAACATTTCATTTAAATGGTTAACATTTCATTTAAATGGTTAACATTTCATTTAAATGGTTAACATTTCATTTAAATGGTTAACATTTCATTTAAATGGTTAACATTTCATTTAAATGGTTAACATTTCATTTAAATGGTTAACATTTCAATATCTCATTACGTGAGTAAAATCCGTTTTTTTTAATAATGCACATGCGCTTCGCTTCAATGTTAATGTATATAAAAAATAATAAATCTTATTTATACTCTTCTATAAAAAAAACATTATGTTTAACATACATTTTTTCCTGAACATCCATTTCAAATTTTTTAAAAAGCATTATGTTATTTCTATATTGTTTTTACGAAATCAAATGGGTTTATTTTCACTTAGATCACTTCAGCTTTTTCTCCGTCAATTACGGTCCCCTTCAAGCCATCGAAAACTAATTGGTCCGTAATTGCCCCTGTGACGTCAGGTAGAAAATATCATTTGAAAATGATAAAAATGAACCGAAATAAGGAGCAGGTATAAATGAAAAATATTTAATGGAAAAAAAATCCTTATTATAAATTGGTAATTTACAATATATTTACATTTTTTTAAAGATCAATACTTAAAATAAATAAATATTTTTTTTTGTATAAAATAATGTTTATAATATAATAATCAGGTGCAGAAATTTATTACCAAAATCACAACTCGGATTTTTCAAATGATAATAAGAACAAAACATGACTCGATGTTATTATATAATTGTAACACCTTAAACATTTCATTTTCTATGAGTTATAACTAAAGAAAATGGTCTTGAAGACTCCACTAATCGTATATTACTACCAACTTTTGATTTGTTCATAACTTAGCATTGTTCGTATCTGAGGAAGGTTTGCTTACAATAGTTACCCATGAAAATTTTCTATTGAAATTTAACATAAAAAATGGCAATGGCTTGGATAAACTTTAATATCTCTTTATAAGGTAACGAAACAACTATAGATAGATTCCATTGACATGGTTAGTTAAGGAATTTATAACTATACTATAGTAACAAAACAACCTGTAAGTAACAGTCATTAAATTACTTTATAGTGAAGGACGTGTATCTAAATCAGTTACCCGTGAAAAGTTTTCTTTGAAAGAGCTATATAGAAAACGTAAAAACAGTTCATAGCAGAGGTATTTCATAACTCAGAAGTTCGTAGTAGAGGAGCTCTACAGTAATACTAGTAATTAGTAAATATGAAATGCTTGTTAAACAAAGTTTGTTATTTACACTTGATCGCAGACTTCATTCAAATAAATTCTTGGTCACAAAATATTTTGTCTCTATAAGCATCTTCTTTGTTTTCCTCAATGGGGCGGATTAATGTTTCTCATCATTTTTTCTGCAATGTATATAGTAGCGGTTTAACATCTGCTTCGGAACCAAACGTCAAATCAGTGACAAGGGACTAGAAGAAGCAGTCAGAAAGGAAAGTGGCTCCATGAACAAAGTCACTTACCACCATGGATGTAGAAAAGCTACTCCGTGAATACAGTCACTTACCAAGGAATGTGACGAGACGGGACACAAGCACCGGTGGCTGCACTCACGGATGGAAGAGGAAAATGAAGAAGTGATAGTAAATGAAGCCTACGAGCCTACCTAACACAAAATGTAACACCTCGTAGTTGAAGAGCCTAACCCTAGCGCTATCCTCTAAAACTGAAAGTAGCTTTAAAAAAATGATAAACATGGTAAAAATGAAAAAAAAAACATATTCCAAATTACAACAGTTCGGGAACCAATTGACGCCATCCCCCTTCTTTTCCATTCACCACAAACAGCTTTAGAATAGAGCCACAGCAAGGGCTATTTTTCTGCAAACACCATGGAAATTGATGCCTGTATATGTTCCTGTATGTCTTTAGAAATTCATATAAAAGATATCAACACACTAAATACAATACTCGTTTCACTTCCGAGTTGCTAATTTTAAGCTGTAAGAAAAATAATAGCCGCTGTTCATTTTGAAAGTCAGATATAACTAGTAACAAATATTCGAGTAAAAGAAGAAAATAAGGGAAATATATTTTATAAACTTATATTCTATTTCAGGTTTTGATTTACAACTTAAACCAACGGCCAAACTCGCAATATTTGTTCATAATTGTACCAGAAAAGTAAAGCAAATACAATTTTTTTCCTCAGAGCCATATTAGTAACTTCGGGTTATTTAGTAATATTGGGGCACACAGAGTATCAAAAACTTTATAAACATAAAAATATAAATTAAACAAATTTGTATTCAATTTTCAGGTTAATGATTTTTGATCTTAGCTCTTCAATGTTATAAAATAAAATGATCTTATTGCTGTATACTAGGGGTCCTTCAAATTCTAAGAGTATGAAATTGCGGACAGCATAAGTAATAAGCAAATCTCCAGTTCGAACACTAATAATTATTCAGCCCAATTAGTTTTAAATAATGATGGTTTAAGGCTGGTTATTTCTTTAATAAATGAACTGAATAAATTTTTTATAGAGAATACCACATGTATGAAATATTAAAGATGATAATAAAAAACAAGTGATTCCTTCACAAGGTTTATTTTCATAGGAAATAACTTCACAATTATTATACAAATAAATTACAGACAAAAAATGAACAACTTGATTCTAGCAATTTATATCGAATGATATGCTCCTATTATCATTAAATAAAAAGAAAATACAAACATAAGCAGATTTTTTCATAAACTGAAATTTGGTCTTTTAATATAAAATTATTGAGAATTCAAAAAGAATGAGTGACAATATTTTAGCAGATATTAGTAACGACAAACCATATGTTACTTCTCAGACAAACATTATAAAACTAAATATCTGTATTGGTTTTCTTCTTTTTAACTGTCTTTCAGATTTAAATATATAAAATTATATTATTTTGTTTAAGTGTATCTGCACCATGTTCATATCAATCCTATTCCTATCTCGATACAGTATGATTTCACTTCCTTCAATTGACTCAAGGCACTCGGCAAGAGGCTCAAAAAGAAAAATTCTAAACTCCTCGTCAATGTTTTTAATAGAAATTTCTTCTAATGTTTCGTGATGTTTAAGTATATTTACCAAAACTATGATAGAATCAATTGAATTATAATTTTGCATGTCCCTTATTTCTGACTCCATGTCGATGATAAGCCTTTTCAGTTTAGTACATTTGGTGAAAAGTTGGTTTCCGAAGCCCACGATGGTGCTGTGGTAAGTTGAAAATATTTCAAGATTTTCACTGAAGAAAAGATCGGCAACATAAGGGCAACTGAAATTCCCTCGCAAACATATTTCATTGGCTTGAATAGTAGGAAAGCCTTTTGGCACTTCTTCAGTAACTTCCAATTTACCTCTCAGGAAAACCTTTTCCAGTTTCTTACACTTTCCAAGAGCATTGAGATTTGCTAAGGTTATGTCTGTTCCTTTATAGTCTGCAACTTCCAAAGTGTCTTTACTTTTTTCTACCGCTGTTTGAAATTGTTTTGGTATACCAATTGCAAGAATATACTTTATGTGAGACGGAGCCATTCGTATGACGTCGTACATGTTATCAGCTTTCTTCTTTATAAATGAAAAGAGATGGATCTCGTCGCTTGATATTTTGATGAAACCAATATCGTCTTCGCCGATGACATTCTCGCCATCTGCACTAAATATATTTGAGAACCTACGTGGTACAAAAAGACTCTGTCCCACATTTCGGTGGGAAACTGTATAAGTCATTGTTTTCCAATCCCTGCACTTATATATTTCATAATTCATTTTCAACGTAAATTCTTCAAAGTAGTCGCCATTAGTTTCAACATCCTGTTGATGAAAAGAACAGTTACAGATATTAGCAATAATTTTGACAGAAAAATTGCTTAGATATTTGTTCATGAATTGTTAGAATAGTCATAATTTCCCAGCAAGTCGTATAGGACGAAGTAATATTATTTTCAATATGAATATTATGTGTTATGAAAAGACCTATAGCTATAGATAGCCATAATACATAAATTTGTTATGAAGCCGATTTACAATCACTTCAATGCATGATTTAAAAAGCTAGTTTTATTGTGTTGATTCAACCCTCACCTTCATTAGTAAATTATTCCGACTGCATTTTAGAGAACTAAGAACTTTAAAGCGTTGGTTCACTTTAGGCAGAATCAACAGATCACCAAGGTCTTCGAAATGCTCAAATATATTGATAATCATTTCATTGGGCAGTAGATCCATCATGTTGGTCTGAAATGGGAACAAATTATTCGATTATAAATACGTATAGATTATTCTAAATCTAAGGCAATAACAATTATCTTAAAATAGATCTTCGGATGATTATGGGTTGATTGAATTGGTGAGTGATGAGAAATGGGAAGTAAAAGAGTTGAAAGAAGAAAACCATGCTGTGAAGGGGGAGAGACACAAAAGGATCGATCTTATCGAAATCAAGTCTCTCCAAGATCAAAGACACAGTCAAGAGATTTTTTTTTGGACTATAGATGAAGGACGTGACAGGTTAAGAAGGATACACAATTAAGGCTCTGATATCTTGCTATAAAACTCTTGTGGCAGTGTGACAAACAGTCTGGTCCCGTGTATGTTGATCCAACCGGGGTACCCAAAAAGGTTATGTTTCTTTGGATCTCATCAAACGTTTGCTGCATAGTGCTCATTGATGTCTCTTTTGCTGCATGAGTTCTTTCTATCTCCTTAGGAAATAGAATGGAAAGCTCCTGATCCTGATACTACCAGAAGAAATATCATTAAAATCTCCTAGTACACCATACATCCTAGTAGAACAAACCTCCTATTAAATTAGACCAAGAAATTTCTGAAACTGTACTGGAAAAAATTCGTACTAGACAAAACACGAATTTTGTCATCTGAAAGTTATTCTGGTGAAAATATTACAAAAAGTAATCATTAAAATAATATTTTCGACATGAATTTCTCTTCGAATAGTATATTTAACTTATTATTTACTGTTCTTTTAAATAAAACTTGAGTAAACGTTTAACATTTAGTTCATGGCACAGTCTGTTCTAAAAATTATGAGGCGAATTACAGAAAACTGGATGCAGTGAATAATATGCTAAGTTTTTAAAACCGTAGATTTTATCGTGAGCGGACAAAATGCCTACAGACAAAATTCCTTTGGACAAAATGCCTAGCGGACAAAATGCCTACCGGACAAAATACCTACTGGACAAAATGCCTACCGGACAAAATGCCTACCGGACAAAATGCCTACGGACAAAACACCTAACAGTAACGGACAAAATACCTTTGGACAAAATGTCTAACAGACGAAACGCCTACCGGACAAAATGCCTAATGAACAAAATACCTAAAATGCATTTCAGACATATTTCCAGTTTGGGAATATTCATAATTCTAATAAGTGAGACCAAGTGGAAACAAAGAACTTTGCCTCAGTGAGATTTTATTAAATCATTTCCCAAATTAATATGAACAATAATATGAACTCATCGTACTTAGTGTAAACACAGCATTATTTCGATGTTTTGTGATTTATGAATGAAGTGTTATTTCTATTTAACAAATCAATTGAATATAATCATCTTCCTATATTTCAACTTTCTTATCGGATATCTATAATCATCTTTTATATTTTGACTTTTTTTTATTAGATATCTATAATCATCTTATTGTATTTTGATTTTATAATAGAGTTTATTTTATTAGATAGCTATAATCTTCTTAAATCTATAGTGATGTTTATAGTTTCTTTTCAAATTCAAAAAGCAAGTGATGTAATTTCAGTGTTTGTATAAGTTAGTACTGAGTACTCAGAGGTGGGCAGCGCTACTTTGAAAAGCAGCGCCACTGCCGCTACAGCAGAATGTAGCGGCAGCGCTACTTTCCAAAAAAATATCATTTATACTGTAAAATTAAATTTATTATTTTTACGACCACGTACAGTAGCTTATTTTTTTTACGGCCACGAAATAGCTACGAGACATAACTGTCCTTGATCAAGAGAGAACTCAAGAGGAAACCATTGGAAACTAGTGATGCCGTTTTTAAGAGTGTCTGTGTGGAAAAACCCCTCACAGTAGAATACTGAAACTAATTACCTCTTATGTTTCACCTGTTATCAGACCTTTTTTGAAGGATACACACAAGGTCACCATGGGTGGAGAAGTATCTTAAAACTGATTACCAATCAGTACTTTACAAAGAGAAAATGCGTGAAAACTCTCGACGGCCCTGACCATGATGGGCTAAAGCAAGTCTCACCACATCGCCAACGAATTTGACGGCAACATGGAAGTGGAGGTGTGATAATTTGAGCTGGGATCATTGGAAATGAACTGGCCGGATCTTCCAGGATTCCAGAAGGAGTAAAAATAAATTCTGCTATTATATTAACTTTTTGAATTGTGGATTTTTTCATTGGCTGAATAGGAAACCTGTTGCGTTAAAAAAAGTTATTTTCATACAAAACAACGCCCCTTCTCACTCTACTAAGGGAACTGTGAATTTCCTTAGGAGTAATAAGTTCGTCAATGACAAGTTTATGGTATGGCCCAGTCTCTCTCTAGATTCAAAACCAGTTGAAGAACCTCAGTCAAACCTGAAGCAGAATGTGTATATGGGAATACGTCAGTTCTCGTCGAAAGATGAGCTCTGGAAGGATACTGAAGACTCTTTTAAGATATGATAAGTCTGATACAATTCAGAAATTGACAGATTTGATGGATAAGCGTCTTTTAAAAATGGTGGAAAAGAGGGGAAATCAAACCGGATATGGACTTAAAATATGCAGTTAAACTACACATAAACTGTTTTGCTAAAAAAAAGTTACAATAGATATAGAATTATTTAAAAAGTTTATTAATGCATTTTTAGTGTTATGCTTGGTACACTGAAAATGAGTAACTTTTAGTAAAATAATTGAAGCAACCGAAATAATATTTGATTTACTGCAATTTTTTTAAAAGTTACCTAGATGCACATTTCCAGAAAATTTCAAGAAAAACCGTTGAGTTAAAACCCATTTTATTGCAATAAACACATCTGCATAAAAGCATAAGACGATGTGTAAGTTGATCGTATTAGGCGGTTTTGTCTTAATATCAAATATTCACATTGCGTATCATTATTATGGTTGTACCTACTATGAATCATTGTTTGAATATCAGTTGGTCGTACTGAGCGAATTTGTCTGAATATCACTTACAACTGATTAGCTTTCTTGGGTCACGCACTTGTATAGACTTTTATCTAGATTCCTCAGATAACTTTAACATTTTTTATTTTAAAAGAAGCGGCAGCGCTGTAGCGCGAAAAACATCTAGCGCTTCTGAAGAAAGTAGTGGCGCTGCTGCTACCGCTAATTTAGCTCAGAAGTAGCGGCGCTGCCGCTACACAAAAAGAAGTGCCGCTATTAGCGCGCGCTACGAGTAGCGGCGCTGTGCTCACCTCTGTGAGTACTGACGTGCAATTAACTACTCACAGAGAAAGAATTTGTTGAATTAAATCAAAAATGTTTTGTTTTGACTTATTATGTGGTTTCATTTTGCCCCTACCTACATGGTGGGTTGCAACCACTATTTAAAATGAGTTAAATTGAAGTTGGTTAAAACCTAACATACGTTTTGAATCACTCATAAGCTTAAAAACAATAACCGCAACTCTCATATAGTAAGTTAATTTATGCACCAGGTACATTGGATTAACAGTCTTTGTCATAATTGTTTTAACAGGTGCACCGAAAATTTGGGCCCCACGACAATTGGTCCTCAAAACAATTATGCCCAGAAAAAAATTGGGCAGAAGACACAATAAAGAAGTTTTACTTTGTTATTTCTATTGCAGTGACAATAGTATCTTTGAAATATGCTTCATATTCTCTAAAAATATATATATATATATTTTTTAATTTGATTCATATACTTGATAAGGTATGTATTAGCAAGCCTCTTAAATCACATTTGGATACTAATCTCATGTTTCAATGTAATGAAAATCTTTGAAGTATTTAAATAAGTCGTATTATTTTGAATCATGACATATGGATCCAATGTGTAGTGTACATCGTCTGACAAAGACAAATATTTAGTAAAAATGGGTAACTTTTAAAGGGTATACGTACGTTACATTGATCAGTTGTTTGCACAGTTGTTGGGAGCAAATGAGATTATGAAAATACATTTTGTAATAATAATTCACAAAACTATTCAATATTGAACACTGAATAGGCTTTGATAAATGCACATTAACTTTATTCAATTCGTATGTTCCAATAATTTAGGTATGTCTAAAATACATACATTCTTATTTTCTATTGTTTCTTCATCTAAAATTTGTACCTACATTCTTATGTTCACTATATATACAGTGTTTTTTTCTTTTGCAAGAATTTGAGCTCCCACTAGGAATATTTAAAATGAGAATTTAGAGGAAACAAATATATTTTCTTGAAGATAAGGCTTGGTATTTACATTTCATGTTATACAAACTTATTTGAAACTTATTCAAAATACTTCTATAGGCTATATACAGCAGGTGTTGGAAATGGCCGCCGGAATCCTGTAGTCAAAGTCTTGCGCGCTTCGAGACGCTCTTCGATTCTTCATCACCTTCTCAATTGTTGCTGCGTCATAATTTGCACCAAACATCTTCACACACTAAATTTTATCATATCATGAATGGATTGAGGTTTTTTCGAATACAAAATATTTTGTGTTGTAGCCCAGAAATGGAAATCAAGAGGATTGAGTTCTTACTGAGTGCAGGCCAGAAGATCTCAGTGTCTCTTCTGGTAACTCGTCCTTGAAATTTTTCTTCAAGAACTGCTTAGCCACTCTTATACAATGAGATGGAGCACCATCTTGCATCCACCAGAGTCTGTGTCATATAATAGTGGCTCAAAAAACTTTGCCACACTTTGTCTTTCAGCAAAGCCATGTTATAGGAACCATTAACAGAGTCACAAGGGCCGTCGTCATCGATGAATGCTTGAACAATAGAATTTTCCGTCCACAATCGCAAAAAATATCATTACTTATTTGTCATTTCTATCGTTTCATTCGACAATATCATATGGATTCTCATCTGCAAATTATGACGCAGCAATAATTGGGAGGGTGACGAAGAGCGTCTTTAAGCGCGCAAGACTTTAACTACAGGATCCTGGCGACCATTTTCAACATGTTTTGTTGATAGCCTTTAGAAGTGAAATGAGTTTCAAATAAGTTTGCAATAAATTCAATGTAAGTACCAAGCATTATCTTCAAGAAAATATATTTGTTTCTTCTAAATTCTCATTTCAAATATTCCTAGTGGGGGCTCAAAATCTTGCAAAAAGAAAAAAAACACTGTAGGTACTGTAACTAGGGAATTTGTTTCTTACATGACCTATCTCAGAACAGGAAATTATTGTAGTTTTTAAAAGAATAATAGTATTTATTCATGAGAAGAATATGTTCTATTAAAAAATATTCATTTTTCATAACGATAATAATTTTTTCATGTAAGGAATATTCATTATTTTAAATATGCTCAAGACTATATTTTTTATACAAAACACATAATGTCAAAACCCTAGTTATTACAGTAGCAATGGTCTTTAATTAAGTTTATACAGTAAAAATCTGAAAAAAATAGGCAAACAATAAAATTGTCTTGGGGCCCAATTGTCCGGGGCCCAATTGTTTGCGGGCCCAATTGTCGGGGCCCAACTGTTGGTCCACGGTTTTAAAATAAGTTAAAATTTTCAAAAAATTAACTTTTAACTCTCACAACTTAATTTTTAGTGACACACCACGGCATAGTTGTTTTAGCACACGTGAAAACATGAATATAGTCCAAACAACTCACTTAATAAATTGATTCAAAGCATAAATTGATGACCCATTAGATTAGAATCATAAGAGTAAACTTTTTTGTATCTGTTTACCATGGGTTATAAAAAAAATATCGTCGATGTTTATATTATTGAACATAAACTTTCGTTGGCAATAAATACTATACTATATGTAGTATCCTTTATAAAATGTAACTGAGACGGAAATACATTGTATTTATATAGGTTTTACATATATTTAAAAAAATATAGTTTGTTGTTCAATGCGAAGGTATCTATCAATATTATTTATATTGTTCTTTATCTACCAATAATGATTTCATTACAGATATCACTTCAGTATTTTCTATTCGGCCCGTATATTTAAATATGCAATTTATTCCTCTATATTCTTTCTAACATTTTTTGCGTCATTCTTTTACTATACTATTTTCTATATCCATATATTTTCTATTCACATTTGGCATTTTTTCCGTTAGGCATTTTGTCCATTAGGCATTTTGTCCGTTAGGCATTTTGTCCGTTAGGCATTTTGTCCGTTAGGCATTTTGTCCGTTAGGCATTTTGTCCGTTAGGCATTTTGTCCGTTAGGCATTTTGTCCGTTAGGCATTTTGTCCGTTAGGCATTTTGTCCGTTAGGCATTTTGTCCGTTAGGCATTTTGTCCGTTAGGCATTTTGTCCGTTAGGCATTTTGTCCGTTAGGCATTTTGTCCGTTAGGCATTTTGTCCGTTAGGCATTTTGTCCGTTAGGCATTTTGTCCGTTAGGCATTTTGTCCGTTAGGTATTTTTTTCCTAGTACCGATTTTATTGAGTATGAATTAATGATGCAGTTATAGATGTTCAAAAACGGCTCCGGCAGTATGCTGCCATTTATCTTTCATTATGTATATCTGTGGTTGCTTCATTTCATTGCAGTTCTTTGTTCGTTTGTTCTTAACTCTGGATCAGTTACAGGTGCAACAAATTTTTTATTGAAATTAAATTTTTGAAGAAATTCGTAATGGTATGAAAAGCAGTGATATTTATTTCAAAGTTGTTCAATTTATCAGGTCATATATTGCCGAGACTCTCAAACAGAGTGCTGTTGAAGTGGAATCATGCAAATATTTAAAAATCCATGTATGTGAAATCATAAATTCTTTAATGAAATCATACAGTGAAAGGTTAAAGAATCTAAAATGTGATAATGAGTAAATCTCTCATCATTAAGCCTTTTATTTAATTCATAATTCATTCAATTTTCTACTATAATTATGCTTTAAAATTATTGAAGTTATAATTTATGTTTAAAAATATATGCAATTTGTTTTATCTAATATCTATGTGTACGTATGTGCGCTAGCGTCTTGCGGGAGTACTGTGGGGGTAGTCACACGCACATATACTCAGTGAATTATAGAAAACTATTCACATTCATGATTGACGTAATACTAGTTCTTGTTGGCATACGAGAAAAAAATTAGAGTATGACCATTTATATATATATATATCTACTGAAAAAAAAGTCATGGAAGCCAAAAGTAGATTTGGCCGAACGGACATTTGGCCGAAAAACTTTAATCCAATGTAAATCCATATTACGAACTGTAGCCTCCGTTTATTTTATTATTATTTAATAAAAAGGAAATTAAATTTTATATGTACATAATGTGTATCCATATTACGAACTGCAGCCTCCGGTTATAATTATTCACTAAATGTTTTAATGTGTACAAAATGTGTATCCATATTACGAGCTCAAGCATATTGTATTGTTCAATCATTTGAATTCTTTCCTAATCATGGATTTCATCGCAAATATAAGGAGTGGAAAAAAGCTTTTATTCATACTTTTGAACTTGTAATCATTGGTTATTTTATTATTTAAAGTTATTATTTTCATTATATTAAGATAATATTACAATCCCATTTTTTCCAAATAAAGATATTTCAGCCAAATGTCCGTCAACTCTCTCGTCGAGCTCAAACTCCTCAGTCAGTCTTCTAAGGGTTATTAGAGTCTGAGAGGCAGCGTCTACTTTCATAAAAAAATGATCAAAAGTAAATAAAAACTACATTCAACATTTTACTTATTCATTTTTAAGGAGAAGAAACTCACCTTCAAATTTTCGTTATTCTCCATAGTTAGAAGTAAACACTTTACAATATCACAATTCTTTGAAACTCCAATGAACAGCTTAAACCTCACTTGTCGAGATGTACATACGAAATGAATGATGTTGGGAACTTAGACGGTTTATATAGTGTGAAGATGCTTGAAAAAAGATGAACCAACCGGCTTTGACGTCAGCCACAAGAACAATGTAAGTACATCCTGTTTGGTAACATTCTCGAAATTAAGCATTATATACAAATGTTAAACTTAATGCTTTTATCTCTCTAAGTTTTGTGATTTACTACTTTAAGTATGAAAAGGTTTATAATGAAAATAGATAATACATCATCAATATATTCATATATCGCTATATTTTCTTCATTTTGTTAATTTAGGCCTAATAGAAACCTATACTGTGAACATATTTCAATTTGGTGACCGGTAACACACGGCCACATGTGTACGTACATCGTACATTGGAAGTAATAAAATCACATGCGTTAATCAACCTGTACCGTCATAGAACGATTACAGAAAACTTGTTTCGATTAAATAGTTATTTTGGAGCTTTATCACAAATACAGAATATAAATGAATATAAAACTGTTAATTATGAAAATCTGAAACTGCTTGTATGTTTGAAATCGCAACCATCAAACGTACAAGCAGTTACATAATCTAAAGTATTTTAGACAGTATTACCACAAGGATAAAGGAACTCATAGATCATTTGAATTACAATTTTTATTGTAATGTTGTTATATTTTGTAAGTTTTGCCTAAGTTACAAGTTTCAACATTCCCACCGCAACTCGAGATATGACGGTAATGACGTACCCGCATCTTTGTTTTATTTGCATACATGAATAGTTGTTTATATTAGTTTTTCAACATATTTTTCTGATATTTCTTGTCTAAAAAGACAATATTTTTCCATTAAAAACAAGAAGGATAAAATCTTTACAGAAGAGGAAGACAAATCTTAAATATGTAATATGTTTTTACAAATTATATATTGCAATTTTTATTCTTTACTTTATATTGCAATTTTTATTCTTTCATAAAAGTCACTGGTAATTTTCTACCCTGGGATATTATAGTAGGGTAAGTTCTTAATTATCGGTCAGTTCCACATTTTCGGACACGTAAGAAAAAACGATATGATAATTATCAAAATAATAATTAAATAATTATTGGTAGATCGTTTTTTTTTACGTGTCCGAAAATGTGGAACTGACCGATAATTAAGAACTTATTCCTTAGTAATATAATAAAAAGGTGTGCAAGATGTATTCCACTTTTATTAAACCAAATTAGAAAAATTAAAACAATAAAATTTAAATAATTTAAAGTTCTAAACACATTCCTTCGATGTTAATTTATCAAAAAGAAAAGAATTTATGATATATAGTGAACTACTGATAAATTTTATTTATTTTATGATTATTGAACTGATTTTATTACTATCTGACTTCAAAAGAAAGTTATGGTGGGGCCATAGAAGATTAATAGCCGAGATGTTCGATAATGCGTGTACGTAATTTCTTTGTTTATTTATCGTATCACGGTAACCACAATAACAATGCACAATAACATCCCGTTTGGCAACATGCTGCTCCAATACGTTTCTCCCAATCCCGTAATACGCATTGCGTATATTACCCTCTGAAAAATATAATAAAGTTCTTTCATTTCATTTAGGAAATAGAAAAGATTTATTTAATACTTTGAAATTGTATTGTTATACTTAATTCTTTGATATACGAAGCGACAAATACAATCTGTTTTCATTATATACTTATACTAGTGTACTTTCCTGTTAAAATAACGGGTCATCACCAATACCAATTTATTACACGTTATTAGGTTACTTTTAATGAATTCAATTAAAATTAATTTTTGTACATAGTCTAATTTATTTTATAGATAAAATACATTTGAAAACAGAATAAAAACAGGGGAATTTAAATGCCAAGTCAATATATTCCAGTGCGTACCATAGTTACATTCTTCATGTTTAATACCCATAGTGTAAAAGCAGACACCAAATCTATCCTAATAATTCCCGTAGTGTGTTTATTTATTTATTTGGTGTCCGCTTTTACACTACGGGAATTATTAGGATAGATTTGGTGTCTGCTTTTACACTATGGGTATTAAACATGAAGAATGTAACTATGATACGCACGGGAATATATTGACTTGATATTTAAATTCCCCTGTTTTTATTCAATTTTGAAATGTTTTTTATCTATAAAATAAATTAGACTATAATGCAGAGAATTTAAATTTAATTGAATTCATTAAAAGTAACCTAATAACGGTCAATAAATAAGTATTGATGATGACCTGTTATTTTAACAGGAAATTACACTAATAAATAAACAAACACACTACTGGTATTATTAGGATAGATATTTTGTGACAGGCTGTACACCTTAACTTTTACCTGGTATAGTAAAACAAACAGTCTCTTGTAGGATTTGTACCACAGCTTTGTCAACTAAATTGTAACATAGATAAACACATAGAGTCATCTGGTTTACATCAGTCAGGCATTGATTTTTTAATATATTGCAAACATTACGAATATATAAATTACAGGAAATCTAATGAATTTCCCTTAAAAGAAAATGGAACTATATTCAGTTTTACAAGTTCCATTATAAAGGTCCTCTCCATTTCGGGGAAGAATAAGTTTATTACATAATGTTGTAGAACTAAGGGCTATGATCATTAATTTCATTTCTCATAAAATTGAGTTCAGTGTACCTATATTTTTATGGTTCTAAAATTTAGATCCTTCTTTCGCCGAAAATATGATTTTATTTCTATCAGAATGAAGTACACTTACATTATAGTAAAAGAGACGTCAAACACTGCCCATTCGTCCTCATTTTCATCGTGAAACACTGCACATTTGTCCTCATTTTCATCGTCAAACACTGCACATTCGTCCTCATTTTCATCGTCAAACACTGCACATTTGTCCTCAATTTCATCGTCAAACACTGCACATTCGTTCTCAATTTTATCGCCTGACACTGCACATTCGTCCTCAATTTCATCGTCTAACACTGCACATTCGTCCTCAATTTCATCGTCTAACACTGCACATTCGTCCTCAATTTCATCGTCTAACACTGCACATTCGTCCTCATTTTCATCGTCAAACACTGCACATTCGTCCTCAATTCCATCGTCAAACACTG